>PJAC01000021.1:1366296-1573855 GCA_003671435.1 Berkeleyomyces basicola | reverse complement strand
ATGCACTTGAGTGTGCTGAAGTGGAATACGCGGGTCAAAGCAAAACTCTACACCTCTGCCTGGACAACAGGAGTGTCGTCGACCGCATTCTCAACCCAACAACAAAGATCGGAACGTCCCAAAACCAGATCGACAGCGTCAAGTCGAAGCTTCGCAATTGGCACAACCACAGGCCCGGCTGTACCGCCTATGTACACTGGGTCCCTGGCCACATGGGGGTGCAGGGAAACGAAGCGGCTGACGAACGCGCAAAAAGAGGCGCTGCCAGGGACCACGCAGAGACAGAGTTTATGTCGCTTGCCCGGGCCCAGCGGTGGCGCAAAACATGGCTCCAGGAAGGCTCTGACAAGTGGTGGAACACCCAGAAGAAGCCCTCCCATCTGGCACACCAGCTAGATGCGCCAAAACTCTGGAAACACGAGTATAAAAGCTTTGGACGACAGACGGCTGGTCGTGTGCTGAGTGCGAGATCCGCTCATGGGGACTTCGCTCAGTACCACCGCCGTTTTGCCCACGAAGACGCCGAACTACTCTGCCCAGACTGCAATCAGGAGAAGTCTGCCTTCCACGCATGGACCTGCGCCCATGTCGCTAGACCTTTCCAAGAAAGATTCATTCAGAAGCTGATCGTCTCCGAGAAGGGCTTCCGCGCTCTCGCAAAGAAGTTGACGCCCAGCGCCACGCAGGCTGAATAAACCCACACCACCTTCTCACCTATTTCCTTTTTTTTGCTATGCCATCTTTCGAGTTTATGGTTCTTTGTTTTGCTTCTGTTTTGTATTATTTCTACCATGTGCTTTACTGCGTGCGTTTCTGTATACTTTCCTTTTTTTTTTTCTTTTTCTTTTTCGATCTAGCTGCTTTTTGCTTCAACTTCTGCTAGCCAACTACGACAACTCACAAAGCCCAAGCACAGACACATAAAACAACAGCCCAAACATCCGAAAAAAACACCAGGCCCCCTTCCCTTGGCTATCCGCCGTTCGCTCTTCGCTCTTATCCACGGCCTCACTCTCCTCTTTGACACTCTTCTCCCTCCTAGACGAAATAACCTTCAGCCAAGAAATCATGATACTAGAAGGACTAGGTAGCTACGGAGAAGGACAACTAGTTAGTTACATTAAGTAATGGAAATAGTTTGTTATTCTTCTTTATATCAACCCGCAGTCCTCACTCACTGATGACCCCTTCGCCAAATGCCAATCACACCCCCTGTCCAAAGTCAAAGAGACACAAGTAATTATCAAGAAAAAAAGAAAACGCTGTAACAATGAAACAAAAGTCTCGTACACACGCAGCACGAAACACTAGGAAATATTCGCTAACTAGAAAGTAGGTGACCTCTTGGCCATGTACCTGTTTCTCCGCATAAATAATAATCATGATGAGCTGATGTTTAGTTTCCCCGTACCAGTCGATACCCGAGGTTCCTTGGTGGTGCTGACCATCTCCGACCTTCGTGCCTTGTTTCCAATCTAAACACTGACATGGCTCCCATCATTCCTGCGTTGCAACAGGCGTGATTACTTGTAATGCTGTTGGTGATCGGCGGGTTTCTGGTCTTCTTTTACTCCGTTTTCGACCACCACCATGGCTACCAGATTGCTGTTGACGGGCATATCTTTGTGCCGACGGCGCATCATGAAAGCGTTCTTCAAAGTCCAACAGCAAGTACTCAGCAGAATTGCGTTTTACATGGCCTTGAGCCTCCAGAATATCCCGAGCTGTTTGTCCCTTGATATTAGTCTTCCTGGGGTTTATTCCCATTTCACGGAGGGCGAGAACAGACTGGGCCCACCAGAAGAACATTCTGGCTTGATTCTTGGGCTCTCGGCAGCGAGAACGACATATAGCCATTTCATGGAGAAGCGTATTTCCGCCGCCCATTGTTGATAGCTGTGTAAAGTCAAACCCCCACATTGCAAACCGCCTAATTAGACAACTTAGCCCATAGTTATGCGGTGCAAAGGTCGAGGCTGACCGTACAAGATCGGAAAATGCATCGATTACGGTTCTGTCAGCTTGGAGGCGGTGTAAAAGGGAGAGCAGAACAAGACCGTCTTTGGCAAAGCTTTGCTGCAATGCATTTTTTGGTGGTTGCATCACTGGCCAAACCTTTGTTCTCTTTTCCTTTGGGAGCAAGCGCCATGCCTTCTCGCGCACTTCCTATAGGATATCGCAAAATGCTTCAGGGCTACCCTGCGCCATTGTATACTAGACTTGCGCACTCCCTGGAAACTTGTTGCTCGAAGCAAACCCAACCAAATCTTCCTCTGATGGATTTTGTGGCCACATCATTCGTGTAACGAGCCGGTCAAAGTTGTCGAGGTGTCGTCTGTCTACCGTTTTGGACTTGGCTGTGCGTTTACATTCCGATTCGAACAAGTCCAAGATTTGTCGGTCCGAGTACTCGGCTCCAAAGTCTAGTAAAAGACCGACTGCCTTGACGCGATATGCACGTGAACTCTCTAGCAAAATTGATGCGTTGATGACAAGCCCCAAGGCTGAATTCTCTAAAGGTGTCCCGAGGTTTGGATCTGCTCCAGCGAGTAGAAGCATTGTCATGATGTCAAGACTAAACTTGGAGATCCTACCCCATATAGCGATAGTATGCAGAGCGGTCCACCCCCAGGAGTCACTGATATTTGGTTGCGCTCTATTGCTTAGTAAATATTGAACTGTTCGTCCTGTCCGGTTGACCGAGCGGTGGGCTGCCCAATGTAACGGTGTCTTTCCGCGAGCATCCTGGTGATTGATATCAAATCCGTGTCGTGTGATTAAGGCCTCAACGAGCTGCGTCAAGCCTAGGTGGGCCGCAACGTGCAGTATGGTAGTAGGACCAAGTCCGGGTACATGAACATCTCGTGGCATGCCGGCCTCCAATAGAGCATCAAACATGCGAACATTGGAGTTGTCGTTCGGGTACAAGATACTGCACATTGCAAGAATCGAGGTGGGAACCTTTTTTGCAATGTTGAACTTTTGCAAGATTAAGCTGTGAAAATATATTGATTTCGGCAGTAGAAAGGATGACAGGTTCTGCACGTCGAGGGCTGGCCACTCAGGAAGCGCCCCGTAACACAGTAGTCGGTCGATGTTGTGTGGGTTGTTTCTCATGATGATAGACAGGTGGATTGGCCGCAGGGTAGCTATCCCGATTTCATTTCCGACCATGAGATGCAAGGCGTTGATATCACCGCCAAATCGCAAGCTCCTGAGAATGGTGCTCCAATGCAACCGCTCATCGATAGTTGTGCGGAGTACTGAAAAGAAGATGGCATCGTTTCTGAACTTGGCATCCCGTCGATACAAATATGCACTGAGAGTGTTGTAAAAGCAGCGTCCGCATCTCATCAGGCTGTTGAGGCCGGAAATATTGAGAAACTCAGCGATGGCGAGGATTAACTCGACGGGGAATACATCCGCCAGCGACGGCTCCCGTCGGACAACATTGTGTTGATTGACAAGCCTCTGGCTTCTTGCCGTCGGCCCACCACGGGCGAAAGCCTAGTGATTACATCTATGAGTTAGTAGAGCCATTGATAGATTGAGCTCAAGAACGGTTACGCCACGTCGAGACTAACCATGGGCGACACAGGCACTACTTGAGTAATAATGCAGGAAAGCAAAACTGTTTACACCAAGAGCAAATTCATTGGAGGTTGACGTGACAGCAAGAAGTCGTAAATGATAAAATATGATGCAGTGGCGGAGTTGGCAGGCCGTTCTGGTCAGTCAAGTCCGACTCAGCCGGTTGTTGAGTATGTGTTGGGAAGAGATTTCGCCGGGCTGAGCAAAAAAACATTGAAGCGAATGGAAGAAGAAGCCCAGGGCCCAAACCTATGAGTCTACTGAAGGGACAGACTTCTAATTGGCTGCGTGTTGTGTGTGTGATGTGGTAGTTGCCCTTGTGTCGCAGCCGGTAAATATCACGAGGTTGTTAGGAACTTGTGGCCCCGAACAACATCAAGCTAAGTCATAGATTGTACACAAGATGGACTCCGGAATTCGGAATTTGTATACAATTCAAACGTGCTATTAGTCCAGGCATCAAATAGGCGATTCCCACAAATGTGTGGCCTATATCCTCAAGATGGCCACGCCATACACCAAACCAATACAAAGACGCCTATCGACTCCATTCACCCATTTACCAAGTAATCCAGATCATAGGACGGTGACAAGAAGCAAAAAAGAGGAGAAAACAAAACACCAGTAGTTAACCACAGGAACGGGCTGTAGTCTTGGTGCTTGGTGATACCAGACGTCAAACAAACTCCACGAAACCAACCATGGCACCTTACCCATTTCAAAAGTTCTCAGCAGAAGCCAAATCCAAAGTTCATACAACCTCCGCGCGCCACTTTTTTCCTTCTGCCATGAAGCGGTTTGGACTCTCTGCTTTCCGCTTCCCAAGCACGGGCTCTGGCGTGTTGCGTGACCGGAAAGCTTCGTTGTAGCAGCTAGCATGGTATGCCTTGTTTCCAATGCGCAATGTGTCAAGCCAGACCCATTCTTGTGCCGAGTCAAGCCACTTGTTTACAAAGCTATCGGCGCAGATGGAACATGTGGTATTGACACCTTCGCTTGGATCCGGCACGGGGATGTATTGGATTTCGGGCACTTTAGGGGCGGCGTTGGTGGCGGGGGCGGCATCAGGAATATCAGCGTCAATGACTTCACGGGATGTGATCCATTCCTACGTTGAGCGTTAGAATGTATTCATAACATGCAAAGTGGTGCCAAAGTTCGAACATACCTTATGATCAAGATACCAGCTACGATGTTGACCGTGCTTCTCGGCCTTAACGCTTCTTTGATGGACCTTAAAGTGCCAGTCCATGTGGTTCACACGCTTTTTCCGGCCGTCATCGTCATTTTTGAAACGGCGGCCACATTGTGAGCAGGGTTTTCCCAAACCCTCGAGCATCGTGAACAAGAGATAAGGACGGCTAGAGACATGGTTAGTACAGTCTTGGGAGTAGTGGGTATGCAAAGTACTTACTCTTGTTTGAGAGACGCTGAGTCGAGTTGAATGTCTCCCATTTCTACCAAAGGTGTCCTGGGCTGCTGCTGTTGCTGCTGCTGGCGCTGCGCGGCCAGGGCATTAACAATGATAGAAGGGAGTGCAGGAGGTGGTATTTGCTGTGGCGGCATTTGATAGTTTTGGGGAGCCGTGGGAGCTGCATGAACAGTGGGTTGCGCTGGAGTAGGTGTGCTTCTGGAGGATGAAGGCCCACTAGGAGGAGGCAGAATTCCAGCCCGGCGAAGCTGTTGCATCAAAGTCATGGCACTATTCACAGATGGGGGTGCGGGGACAGAAGCGATGGACGGAATAGCCACAGGCTGCGTCATGACAGGTACAACCGGAGCAGCAAGAGGAATGGGTGGTGGAGCGTTGCGCATTGCGGCTGGCTGCGAAGGAGGCATGTTGGGAGTAGAGTTAGAGGCCTGTCGAGAAGCAAGCAGTGTAGCAAGAGCTCCGGGGCCGAGAATGGAGTCAAGAGTAACTTGGGGTGCCGCAGGAGGCGCCGCAGACACTGAAGGTGCACGTTGAGGCAGTATGATGTCCGGATAGTTAGCACGGACGCCAGCTGCCAGATCATCGACCTGCTTCTTAATGAGACCTAACTGATCGGGATTGATGGAGCCGCCCTTGTTGAAGAGACCCTGAAGGTCAAGAAGAGCCTGAGTTTTCTTGGGAATCGAGTCGTCATGTGGATACTTGACACCCGCAAGGTGAAGAGTTTGAATGAGATTTTCTACGTCATTCTTAAGAGTCTCATAGTTTACGGAGCCCTGGTTACCATTGGCAGACGGGTGTGATCCTGTGGGAGGGGGCGTTCCCTGATGGAGATGTCAGTCATTTTATATCCACCAAGACCTTGATATAGAAAGTAAACGTACCTGCTTGCCTAGTGAGGGATTAAATACGCCTCCGCTTCCAGGAGGGGGGCCATACGGTGAGTGAATGCGCGCGTGAGGAGACGGAGTGTCCCGGGGGTGAACAACGCGGGGTCGGCCGACCATGTTCTTTTGTTGAGCCTGAAAAGCAGAAGCAGATGCCTTCATAAGCGCATCCTCAATTGGCTGCACAACCTCAAGCGGGAATACAGGGCGTGTATCGATAGAGCCGGGCACAGGCTGTTTCCATGTGCGAAGCATCTCTTCCATCTTGCGGCGGACGTTGGAATCAACAGTGGCGTATGACTCTAGAAACATAGAGTACAGCTTGGGAGCCAGATATAGCGTGTAGGGAGTGCCAACGTTTTTGACAATAGCGTCAAGCACGTACAGCGCGGGAAGTTTTCGATGAGGAGCAGCCTGTATGAAATGAGTGAGTCAGCACGGTGATCCCGATGATCACGAGAAGTTGGTCATTCCGAATTGTTGAAGTACATACCTTGAGAATGTATGATTGCAGAGTCTGTGCAATATCGACGGCAAATTCGGTGTTCTCGCGAGCAATTTGGCATAAACCCATGATCTCAACACGGAGGACAGTGGTCATGTCTTCCAGTGCGCTGCGGAAGTCCTCGGCAACCTCAGCACCAGCGGTGCTCTCGTAGTCAGCCATTTTCAAACCGCCGTTTGTGTTGTTAACCGGACGACCAGGTTATATGGTTGGCCTTTTTGGGTAAGGCGGTTGGGTACCGTAATTAGACGCGGTTTCGGTTGCAGAAGGTAACGAGTATCCCATGCAGCGAAAACTGTTCTCAGTAGTAGCCAGAGGTTAGCTACCACGTTGGATTAATCAAGGCAGGAAAAACTCTTCAGTATGAAGGAGGATTTCTATGCCCTGGAAGTGACTCGCTTTCTTTGATGTTCTGTACAAAGAAGCGAGTTATCAACTCTAATGTGATGATGATAGCTAGTGGTTGGGGATGGTGAAGTGATGAAGGTGGTCTACTACAACAGACAAAGTAACGGCGGAAGTGATGAAGAATGGGCAGGCTAGAGGCAAAGAAACTTCTTGCCAGTGAGCCTGAAGATCAAAAGATAACAGAAGATCTGATGGCGGAGAGCAAGTCAGGTCGGGCCCGAGAAGTCACCTGGAAGCTTGTCTTGGTGCTTTTCTCCAACAATCTCGTTACAGCTTCAAGGTGTGAAATTGCCAAATCTTTACACCGTATCTGTAATACAACCGCAGGAAGAAGAAGAGGGGACACAGATTCTTAGGGGTGGTTAGGTAGACACAGAAAGGAGTCAACACTGCGGCAGCAAGCTGGCTGGTTGTCAAGAGATTACAGCGACAGGGAGAAGCTTGGTGTGTCCTTTTTTTGTTTTGTTTCTTGCTTTATATTTCCTCCACACGACAAAAAGACAAATGACCAATGCAGAAAGACAACACGAAACGAGAATCTGGTAATCAAATGCTCGTTAAGAGCTGCCCGATCCTGATACTTGACAGAGCAAGCCGAATCACAAGTGACAGCTGTCTACTATGAGCACAGCGAGCAAAGTCTGCTTATATCAATCACAAGAGCTGGCTCCTGAGAATCCTCCAAGGGCTGACCCAAGCTTATCCAGCAGTAACTTGGTACAGCGGCAAGCCTTTGCGCCAAGTTCGATCGGCAGGGACGAAGACAAAGAGCTCCCGCTGAGAGCTATTATCCCAGTGGTCGAGACCCAACTAGCAAGGTAGCCTTAATTAGGTGGTGCCCAAGTCGCAAGCACAGCCTTTTTGAAAGTTTGCGCAAATACTCTCACTCGTTATCGAAGCAAGGCTTTAACGAGTTAAAGCCAAGAAAGAGGGTAGATCTGGTCGTGACGGGTCAGTGTACCGAAAATCAATTCGTAGCGGTTCTTAGCTATCTCCAGCGGTCCTCAAGTCGAGCGGCGTTATATCGAGCGTTCGTATGCGTTTGATGCGTAAATCGTGATGGAAAGAAAGAGAATAGCAAAGAAGAAAAATGCCCTCTTCACCGAAAACGCCAGCCGTGAATAGGATGTAGTGTCGTGGGCAGCCTGTCGCAAACAGAGGTGAAAAGCAAGATCCCAGGTTGATTAATAGCGCAGAGTCGATGATCGTAAAGGATTTATCAGATGAAATCAAGAGGAAAAATAGATGGAGTGACAAGGCGCTGTCCTGAACAAGATGAGATGAATGAAGATGGATACAGAGTTCGAGGTTGCGCCTTTACGTCTGCAAGGTCGATAATAGCTACTACGCCACTATTGGTATCACGTGATCAATTAATCATGTGGCGCTCATACTTCCAGCGCCACAAGTGTTGGCCAAGAAATATCTGTGTAACGCAACCCATTCCATGCAAGCACAAAGTCACTAGGGTTACTGAGCTTGATTTTTCCGATATCTAGTTAACACTCTAATAAACGACGGAAATTTCATGAATTAACTATTCACTGCACACTTCAAGATTTCAAGTTCTTTGGAATGAAGGGGAACGGTTGTTATTGATCTACAGAAATAAAAGGAGCGAAGCCGAACTCGTGATAAACGATTGACTAGCAATGCATGAAGAAAAAAGACTGGTGTGGCCTTGAGAACGCCAACCCGTAACGACCCAGGCAAGTTATTGTATCATAAACGAAAAAGGAAAACAAGCAAAAAGATGACAAAAAGAAGGGAGATGGAGCCTTTCTGAAAAAAAAAAAGAACAGGCCGAAATCTAGAGATGCAAGGGGGAAAATAGAGTAAAGGGCAAAAGAGTGACTCGAGGTAAAGTAGTCTTGGTTAAAAGACTTCAAGATTAGGTGTGGGAGTTGAAGCGTAGATGCGAGAAGAACAGTCGATGGCATTGACTCTCAATTATCACTCAGAAGCGATTTAAATGAGATACAACACTGTATCGAGAAACGCCAGCGTTAGTAGTGTTCATAGGATGCATGGCAGTCTGGGGGCGCAAAAGCTCCGGCACTATCGGACTTCTGCGGTCATCTAAATAGCCTGCGTCGTTTTGAGCCTCAACATCCGAGTGTTCATAGGGGTGACTGATTTTAGGCCGGCCGCCACCATTGAAAGGCGAGAGCTTTTGAGTCCAACGCCTGGTAGCAGAAACTTTCTCGTGATGTATGTGATCAGAGGTTGTTGAGGAGGCGGATGATGCTGCATAGACACTATTGCCAGCCAATGAGCCGTCGGAGCGAATGTTCCGGGCGTTGATTTGATGCTCGGGATCGCGGAAAACGATGCTGGCGGCGATGTTTCCTATTCCAAAGATGAGGCCCAGAATTCCCGAAGCCAGAACAAGACGCCAAAGCGGCATGCCAATAGCATCCTGCGATAGTTGGGGCCGGTTAAGCTGACCAAGTACATGACAGGCGAGCACAGTTATGGCAGAACCGAGCCAAGTAAGACCACGGTTAGAGGAAATAACGGGCCAGTTACGCTCGTAAAAATCGCGGAAAAGACCAACTTCGGACGTGATGAGACAGAGGGACACAAGCGAGGCAATTATCTGGGAGACGGCATCGAAAAAGAAAAAGGAGCCGTTTTTACCGGTCATGACCACCATTACCCAGCATGATGCAGAGATGCACAGAAGTGTGATGATGGTGAAGGCGCGGAGAACATTGAGAACAAGATGTCCTGAGCCGCATAGCGCAGGGTTTTCGAATAGGTTGAGCATCGTGGAGTAATGTAAATAGGAGGGCAATAAAGGTTTTTGAAGTAAAGAAGGAAGTAACTCTGGTATCAAACCTAGAGGC
Organism: Berkeleyomyces basicola; assembly: GCA_003671435.1. NCBI lineage: Eukaryota > Fungi > Ascomycota > Sordariomycetes > Microascales > Ceratocystidaceae > Berkeleyomyces > Berkeleyomyces basicola. The sequence goes on along the minus strand of PJAC01000021.1, from coordinate 1,564,183 downwards.
TACGGAGTATCCATTAGCAGTAGAACAAGTGGAACAAGTGGAACAAGTGGAACAAGTGGAACAAGTGGAACAAGTGGAACAAGTGGAATGGTTTGGAATGTCACTCACTAAAAGAAGATGAAAGAAGAGCCTTGAAAATTAAGTCGTGTGTTTCGGACCAGCCAAAAAACAGTGTTGACTTGATGAAAGTAAAGACGGGCGACGATTGATAAGGCTCACGATATGTCCGTTACTTGCAAAGAAACAGTATCTACTGCGAGGAATCCAAAGCAACCGGTAGGAAGAACGTAAACAAGGTTATGAGTAGGAAAGTATGATGAGACAAAGAACAGTATGGACGAATGACAAAAAAAGCACTTGAGAAGTAGAAAGATCAAGAAAAGAAGGAGAAGAGGAGAGGGGAAAAGAAGGGAGACGAAAAAGAGTTTTTAAAGGGTGCAGAGAAAATAGGAAGGAGCGCACAAAAGATCACCAAATCGAGAATTTGCGGGTTTGTTGAAGGAGTGCCTGCCGAATCTGGATGGACACGATAACAGCTCAACGTGTTGGCTGGGGGGCAACCAGAATCGGAACAATAGAAAAGACAAAGAAGAGAGAGTAGTGTTGTACAATAGTCTTTGATATCGTGATGACGAGGAGATCACAAAGATAGAAGTGGAGGAAAAGAGACAAAGAAAATATAATTTGTTCTGGACTTGGGCTTCCCTTGCCGTTGCAAGAGCGTCAACCGCTCTGCTTATATCACCCCCAGTAACACCTTTGATCTGATATCCGTCCTTCCAAGGACTGGTGACCAAGGCGGGTCTTCCGTCGAGGAGAGGATTGTCGTTGTCGCGCATGAATGGATAGGATGCATAGCCGCCTTGGTGTAGTACAAAGAAGAAGGCCTGCTTGAAACTTGGACAGGAACAAGGGGAGGGGGAGGGGTACAGGGCTGTGGAGAATTCTGTATCCTTCAGAACCTGCAAGAAGAATCTACTCTGAGCCTGTGGTCCAATGGATTCCGCGAGCTTGGGTATTAGGGAATACAGATGAGGTTGAAAACTGTTGGAGGGTGGATAGGTGGGTAGCCGGTACTCTTTGGGGCGGTTTGGGCCTTATTCGTAGCAATTGGTAAGGGCCTGCTATAACCACTATCATCAGATGTTGTAAACGAGACCTGCTTAACTATATGTTTTATGTAGTTGACTATAACTAGTACTAAGCTACACATACAAAGCGTGGAAGATACAGAGTGACACCAGCATGTTTGATTCCTTTAGCCAGCAAGCCGCTTTATTCTTTCTTTCAACCGCCTACAATACCTACACAGCCCTCACTTCACGCTCCGCCTGTTCTATTTTTTGCTTTCCATTCGGGCCCCTGCAGCCCGATACGCCCTTCCCTTGTACTTGTGCTGCAGATTTGTTGCGACTAACATGCCCGTTGGGCGCTTGTGGGCCAATCAAGTCAGGAACATACAGGCCCATCTTAGACGCCCAAGTAAAACGGGAGGCTGCAGTTGAGAGCCACTAACCTGTTGCCTGGCCTATTGCCCGCACTTATAAACTCCGTTGTGCCCGTTTCTGTACCACTGGCATACGCGCTCCAGAGGCTCGGCTTCTCGCTTGCAGGTTGGCGATAACTATTCAGTAGACACACAAGGTTTCCTTGCCCATGGCAGCTCGATGATCCAGCACGGGCGCCCACCGAGAGCTAGACTCTTTTATCTTCTTTTAGTCTCATGATGAACCACAAAGAAAGATGAAGACATCAACCAGATATTTGCAACCATACATATGTCACAACTATGTGTCTACATGGCTAACTAGTTACATGCTGATTCGAAAGGTCGCTAACTACTATTTTAAGACATCTTCACAAACCCCGGGTTATCGAATTAGGGTCAGGCAAAAAGTGGAGCCCTCCTCCTTTGCTCGATGACCCAAGTTCCATGATATAACTTTGCGCAAGGCTTTTCCTCCGCCAATCGCATCTCTAACGTCTTTGTCTTCATGTTCGCTTTGTTCTGCAGACACCTCTTCTGATTTTTATAGTGCACTGCACGTTTTTTTCTCACTTTCATCCTCCCTTTTCGTGTCGCTCTCAAGCTCTCTAGTGTACACCATGGCTCGCGGAAACCAGCGTGACAAGGCTCGTGAGGCCAACTTGAAAAAACAGGCCGGCCAGGTATGTCAAGTGTGGTTGTGAATGCAGATGGGGACATGGCTGCCGCCATGAATGTAGCGTTGTGGTGTAATGCGACGTGGAACTGCAACCCTCCACTAGCCGTGGTCTCTTCTCTATAGTAGAGTGCCGGCTTATGCGGAGATGAGCGATCCACTCATGAAGAAGCACACACATCTTTGATGACGACAACGCATGTTGATCTTGAAGTGCGTGTAGCTGCACTCAAACTGCTGGCTCTACTCTTGCTTCTGCTTGACATGTATGCTGATCCCCAGTACAGAAGAAGTCCAACTCCCAAAGCGGATCCGAGATGCAGCGGGCTAAGGAGTCTGCTGCTGATATCATGCGCAAGAAGCAGGCGGCTGGTGAGTTTTTGCCCATGGAACTCGGCCAATAAAGCTATCATGTCTACTAACACTGGTCATCGTGTCGTAGCCGAGGCTCGCAAGCAGGAGGAGGCCCTGAAGAAGTAAACAAGTACTATTGGAAAAAAAACTCCTATATAGCCAGTCAAGACTGCCACGGGAGTGGCAACCATGCGCCTTTGCTGGACGAGGAAGTTTTATGGAGGCTCATATACCTGATTTACCGGGAATAGTGTAAAGACTAGATATTGGAGAAGAGCACAGTTCCTTTGTGATCTCCTAGACCATCTTGTCCTTGTGTGCTACAGTCACTAAAGATGAGGTCATTACTAATAATCTATTTTTGACATTTTCTATAGCCGTTGTCCAGCTCAGGCGTACCAGATGTTGACTCTCTGTATTGACCCACAGTCAATAGTAGTTGGAGATTACTAACATGTCCCGGACTGGCTTTGCCGGCTGCTCAAGCGCCGGCCCCCTAGACTCTGAACAAAATCTGAAACGACCCCCTCAAACGACGTGGGAGTTGTTTCTTGCACGGATCACGAAATTCCTGGACCCCATGTACTAGACATGGGTTTGATCACCGTTCCAGGTCAGTCCCTAGGCCGGAACTCCATCGCAACAGAACATGTTGAAATCCACTCGCCACATGCATACTTTGCTTATCTGAATTGGTTGTATTCTTTTCAATATTGTGCTTTATATCTAGGTAAAGCTGAGAAAGAGTCGTCTGCATTGCTCCCTCTTCCCAGCCATAAGAAAAGATGGATAGCCTCCAGAGCCCATGACCTTTTCGCCATCGTATATCGTGAAGCATAGAAACAAAGGGAATTAAACAAATAACAGCACAGGCAAAGATCACAAAAAAAGATAGAGCTCACAAACATTGGAGCTAAAAACAATAACCCAACTCCGATTGATATCCATCGTCTCTTCACACCGAAAACACCGCTTCCAGGGCTGTTTGCCCCATCATACTCCACGACCATCAGACATCTTGGTAGAACTTTGTCAAATACGACATACTTCTAATATCTACCTCCGAAGCCATTCACACCAGGGCCAGCCCAGGACCGGCGAAGACGGCGTGAGGCAGGAGGCATGGCACCTGCAGCCTGAGCCATAGAAATAGAGCCTGAAGACCTGTTAGCCATATACTCAAGTAGTTTGTGAGGCCACAAAGAACTTACCAGGATTGCCGCCAAATGAGCCCACACCCTGGGCAGCGGCGGGGAAAGCTCCAGTACCGCACTGGACCGAGCATAAGCATGAGCCATCGGCCTGCAGAGTTCCAGTACCAGTGAGGGTTCCGGTTTGCACGCTGGATGGGGGAGATAGCGTAGTGCTCGTGCTGTTGGTTCCCGGAACGGCGGGAGCTGCCACAGCAGGAATGCCACTGCCTCCAGTCAGCTTACTGCCAACGAGACCCTTGCCTGTGGTGCTGATGGCACGCGCCTGGAACTGGGCGTGGGTCTTTTCGGCGCTGGGGTTGATAGAGAAGACCATACCACGGCCACAGTGGTTTCCCTGAGCGCAGTACATCCCTAGATGAGAGAAGCTAGGTTAGTATCATGATACAGGCAATGAAGTGTTGCAGTAGTAACTTACATAGGGGCTCCGAGGTCAAAACCTGCATGGCCATAGCGGGAGGAGGAACAACACTGTTGTTGGCGTTGGCCATAAAGCCTGAATCCATACCACCAGACAGGGCCTCGCAAGGCTTGTCGAAAGTCGACTGGGTGACAGTGTGGTTCTGCGACAGGAACTCGAACTTGACGACATCACCAACAGCGGCGTTAACAGACTCGGGGAAGTATGACAGACCCTGGGGACCACCAACGGTAACAGTGTGTGTGGCACCCGCAGCTACTGCTTCACCAGTGCCAGTGCCCTTGGCTGGAGGCTCGCTGGTAGGGGCCTTGTTTTCGTCCTTTTTATTTTCTGCGGGCGGGGTTGCGGCGGCGCCGTCTGCCGGCACGAACACGGTCTGGGTGACAACCATCGTCTTGTCCATAGGCGTAGTAGCGGCGTTGCCACCGGGGAAGTTCCACAAAACGACAATGACGTTGGCGTTTTTGTTGCCGAGAAGGGCGGCCAAAGGGTTGGGACTGCTCGGGCGGTCGCGGGACTTTTGAATATCGAATTCTTCCCGCTTGATAACTGGGAATTTGTTGGCTACAGTCTTGGCCAAGACCACGGGGGCCAGAGTAGCAGCAAGAATTGTTGAGAACTTCATGATGACTATTGATATGGGCGGAGAATTAAGTATAGAAGGGGATGGATTAATAAGGGGATGGGGGAAGGGATAAAAGGACCGGCTTTTGTTATCAGATGTCAAGCTACAAGGAGAGCAGGACGCGGGAGTTTGGATATTAGAGGGCGAGAGTGGTGAATAAAAAAAAAGTATGGGTTAAAGATAAATGAGTGCCGGACTCGGTGAGAAGCGAAAATTAACAAACAGAAAAGAAAGGAAAGACAGCTGATAGTGGGCGGCCAAGCACACACGACTTATTCTTGAGGTTGCAGAAAGATGGTAAGGAAAAGAGAGAAGAAGAGAGGAGGACAGTGGAAAGGGAACATGGCAGACGGCCTCTCTTAAAACAGCAGAGCAGAAGCGCCGCTCGACCAGGCCGAGTTAGTCCTATGTCAACAACCTTTGTTTGAAGATGACGATCATTAGCAAGAAGTGTACGGGCAGAAGCTCAACAGTCAGAGAGCACTGCCTCGTTAAGGAAACCAGGCTGGCTATCAAACACACGATCTATCACGAGTTTGTCATCCTTGTTTTTTTAAGGAGTTCCCGACAGAGGGCTCTCGCTATCATGTGAGCGATCAGGGAAAAAGGGCCATCCGTTCTTCTGCATTGGACAGAGAGACTCTTGATAGACGACAGTGCGGCCACTTCTTGGCTGGCCTGGGTCGTATCGAAACAAGCCCAGCCATAGGCATTAGGGACTCTAGAAACGGGCAAACCCCCCCTGGCCCTGTATGCCCGGTCTGCATTGGTTTCTGGTGTGGGCCTAAGCCCGGAGCTTCAGAGCTCCGGGTCTGAAAACAACAAGCCCCGCAACTCTATTTCACACCTGGACACCCCCCTGCAATCTGCAATGACGCTCTCTGGGCGATTAAGCTGTTGCGAAGCCGAGAGGCAAGAGGAGCTTCCGCGTTCAGGCTACCACATTGTTCCTGTTTCCGAGATCCTGTGGCACTTGGGGTCTCGGATAGTGTTTGGTGTTTATACTCTACCAGAACATCTGATACTTGGGCCTATTTTTTGTATGTGGAATCAGCTGGCTTGGTTGGCAAGTCTTTGGCGCTTGCCGTGGGCTCGGTGTATGGAGAATACACATATATCTAGAGCGTCTTCCAAATATCCGAGTCAAATATGCATCTGTCCTTCTATTTTCCACGGCTAACCGCAACGAGGCCGCCAATTTTTCCACCTTTTCTCGCAGCCGTGACATCAAGGTTTTTCTGACACTTCCCTTGACAGAAGCGATGTTTGACGCTTGTCCCCTTCGAGAGAGCGTTTCAGGAATGCTCCATTCCCATTGGTCTTCTTCGCCCTGTGCGGCCCCACTCTCTACCACCACAGTCCGGCGAATACTACTTCGCACATGTCTTTGCCACGATTTAAGGTTTTGCTTCACAGTACGCGCTCTGGCGCCGTTTCGCAAACCATTGTCAGCCATGTGAAACACGGTTGGGTAACCAGTAAAACACCCAAGATGGTGTATTTTAATGGCATTTCCTACACTCCTTGGTACAGGTGCATACATATGCTTATGCTTGTCTTGAAGACATGGCATAAGGGTAAAACTACTTAGCGCAATAAACCCACTAAGCTTCATGCAATGCGCTGGGTCACCGGATAAGAAAACTAACTAGCTCTGGTCAACAGGTAAAAATTGAGGGTTTGCTATAACACGCCCTCTATGTTGCTGTGCGCATCAGCTCCCTTCTTCATGGCAATGATCGCAGGACCAACACGGAGTCTCTTCAGCCCGAGTTGTTCCTGACACGCCCAGGCTGATTCTTCTCATTCTTGCTCGTTAGCTTTCTTTCATTGAGAGGCTATTGCAAGGTCTTATCTGCTAGCGAGGCGGCTCCATTTAAGCTATATGTCATCTCTTGCCAAGATGCCGGGCCAATGTTGACATGTATGCAGGCTTCCGCGTCGAAGAAAACATAACATCACCCACTTGTCTTCTTATCTGCTTTTCACCGCCCACGTTTCACTGCTTTCCATTTGATGAAAAGTCCAAGTCCTGCTCCCTTGGGGTTGTATGAATGCGAACTCACGGACTGTTCTTGTCTAAGCCAAAATCATGAACTATTATACCCTTGATTTCAAACTTCCCAACAAAATATCGCAAAATCTTCACCAAACGCTTTGGCTCATTGGGTATCATTTTTGGCAGCCCCTTGGGCCTCTTCTTCTTTCTTCTGCATCCCCTCATAAAGACCGGTGTAGTAGCCCGCGTAATACCATCCCATTAAAGCCTTCTTTAGCGTCTCATCTTTCACTACACAGCGAATACCCAACCTTCGTTAGCATACTGTTTCTTGGAGACCCATAGGGTCATGATAAGCGCTAAAATCGTTTAGAGATTCTTGAGAATACTGATTTATCTCCATACCTTGTCCAAGGGGGCCGTTTTGAAGCATGGGAAGTTCATTGCTGACCATATTCGCGGGAATGCTTGGTGATTCTGATGCGGGCTCGGGCTTCTATCCGAAAAGTAAAGTCAACGTCATTAGAACTCTACAGTAACGAGCCTTAACCACAACTTCAGTCTGCACCTATCACCACAACAGTACTTACTTCTAGAGAAGGCTCTTGATTCGCCGATCCTTCTGTCGATAAACCTAAAGATGAGTGCTTCTCCTCCACATACTCGGGCTCATACTCGTCATCGTCGTCTTCAGACACCAAGTCGCCGTTGGTGCCGAGCCTATTTTGCGCTAAATCAGCATCTGGTTCTATTTGCCTCTGTGATTTCAGAGCACATACCCTGCGGCCGCGAGCTCTCTTTCAAGGTCTGCCTCGGTCTTAACCTTGTTAAAGATGCTGTGATATTTCTATTTTTCGGTTAGCTTCCATATCCCGGGTGCATTGATCTCGAGTATGCTTACTGTGTACTCGTCTAGAGCATCGTTCCATGATGCTATCAAGGCGGAATCATCCCACACATCGGTGCTGGATAGATCAATAGACGACATGGTCTTTTTTTTGGCTGCGTTGCAGTCTCTGTATGTCGAACGCGAAGGCAAGAATCGAGAATCAGCCTTACCTTTTACTTGCCGTACGTTTTATATGAAATACTTTGGTAGGATGACGAAATGTTGATAGATTGACAGCAAACAAATGCACGTCGCGCTCAAAACATGAACTCAATGCTAATGTCGGTTATATCACAACGGGTCCACTTTTTCTCTATTACACGGAAAACACAGGGTCCGAACCCTAACACAACTATCACACACCTTCAGCGAAAGGAAAGCGTCTTTTCATAATAGCACCTGTAATTTAGCCTTAGATTAGACAAACATGTAGACGTTGAAGAAAGTCTTGCCATGCCAAAATATTGCCAGACCTGAATGTATAAATCTGGTTGACAGCTCGTCATCTTTCTGGTTTTACATAGGCGCCGAGTTTGGGCTTCTGGAAGTACTTTCCCACCCTTGTACACTAGTGGGGCGCATCTCTTTATCTGCAGACCGCCCGGCAGAATTTACAACTTTTTTTTTCACCTTCAAGTTGTCAAGTCTCGCGGCGCCTTCACTCTTGGGCCTATTGAAACACAACACAGTCTCCTTTCTCGTTGACGCAATACCATCTACACATTTGAAAAAAATGGCTCCTCAACTCAGAAAACGGTCGGGTAAATGCTTCTTAAATCCTGGGCTCGCGAAGTAATACTAATATCTCTTGTTGTTTTTTTGCGCAGCGTCCTCTGCGACTGCCTCTCCCGCTGTGGCCAAGGCCACTCCCGTCAAGAACAAGCGCAAAGGTTCGTATCTCTTCGCCCAATCGCGATTTCGACCGATATATACGAGGCGCATACTGACTGACTATCTCTCTAGCTGCCGAGGATAGCTCCCCTTCCGTGACCAAGAAGCCCAAGGCTGAACCCAAGTCGACGCCGAAGGGCAAGACTACTCCCAAGACCACTCCTAAGACCACTCCCAAGACCAAGAAGGTCAAGACTCCCAAGGTTGAGCCGGAAGTTGAGCCCAAGGCTGAGCCGAAGGAGGACTCCATGGATGTTGATGAGGAGGAGGAGCCTGCTGCTGATATCACAATCCAAGACGAGGACGTCGAGGAGGAGGTTGATGCTGAGTTGCAAGCTTTGGCCGCTGGCCTTGACTCGGACAACGAAGGCCCTTCCAAGTCTAGCTTCAAGCCTGGCCAAGACGTCGGCAAGATCCCCGAGTTGAAGGGCAAGAAGAACAACAAGTCGGGCGAGAAGGAGCAGTCCGGAGTTGTCTACATTGGCCGCATCCCCCACGGTTTTTACGAAAACGAGATGAAGCAGTACTTTAGCCAGTTTGGCCCCATTGCGCGTCTGCGCATGTCGCGCAACAAGCGCACCGGCGCCAGCAAACACTTTGCCTTTGTCGAATTCTCCGAGGGGAGCACCGCGACCATTGTGGCCAAGACCATGGATAACTACCTGTTGTTCGGCCATATTCTCAAGTGCAAGGTTGTGCCGACGGAGAAGCTCCACGCCGACGTGTGGAAGGGCGCCAACAAGCGCTTCAAGAAGATCCCCTACAACAAGATGGAGGCCTTGTCGCTACAAAAGCCCAAGAGCGAGTCGAGCTGGGCCAAGAAGGTTGAGCGCGAAAACAAGAAGCGTCTAGATAACGCCAAGAAGCTCAAGGCTATTGGCTACAGCTACAAGCCTACGGTGGTCAAGAATGCGCCGGCACCCCAGGCTATTGAGAACGGCGAGGCCCCCAAGGCTATTGATGAGAAGACCGAGGCTATTAAGGAGGAGGTTGCTCCCGCGTCCGTGAAAGAGGAGGAGGTGGAGAAGGCCACGCCTAAGAAGGAGGCCAAGCAGCCTACCCCTAAGAAGGGCAAGGCATCTCCCAAGGTCAAGGCATCGCCCAAGTCGGCACAGAAGCCGACGCGGTCATCAACTCGCAACAAGAAGGTGACAGCATGAAGAGCAGGATGATTGGTGTGTTGTTAGCGATTGATGATGTATGATAGACGGCACATAGCAGTCTGCGTATGGATATGCACAAGTATGGGCGATTCTTGTTTTGCTTCACCATTGTTGGAAGGTCTGGGTTTTTTTTTTGGTCCGAGATTTGCATGCTCGTGTTCCGTCGAGGTCAGGACACGACAAGTTTTGTTTGGGCGTTTAAAACAAGTTTAATGAGAAGTGTCACTTCACCGAGCATAACCAAGGCGCGCAACGCGGTGCAGGCAGACAAAAGTCAAGACGTGTTATTTTTCATTTTTTCATACAGGTGCTAACATTGATGATACGGAGCATTGGAGATGTTCGTCCATAGCGAACCCATTCGCCCAGTAATGGTTTTAGGTGGGCGAACGGGATTATAAAGGACAGAATTGCTCTCCGTCAACCCTCCGTCCTAAATCAGCCAGGGAAAAAGCTACAAGTAGCGCGGCAGTCTTTTATGTGGGAGGGTGTCGACGTGGAATATGTATGGAGAAGAAAAGAAGAAGGAGAAAATCGATGGAAAGGTTGCTTCGTGAAGGCGCAATATATTCTTCAAAATTTTCCGAGGCAGGCAGCTCAGTCAGCAGCGGATCTGGCCCCATATAAACGTTGCACCATAGAATAGAGCCAGGATCGCTGGGCAGTACATCCGTACATATATATGTACGTAACCAGATAGTTACTACAAACAGAACAGGTACAAATGTACAAATGTAGTTATGTATGTACACAACTGCATGCTAGACCACACCCCATCAGTTCGTGGAAAAGAAAAGAGACGATGCACCTCATGTGACGACTCATTGCTGATCTCCAACAACCGCATCATGCATCCAAGTAAAAGCCTCGAACAAAGCCCCGGTGTTTGGGCAGGGAACTCTCTCTACGGGCCGATGGCTTAGACTTACAAGTTCAGCCAAGAGTGCGACGGAATATGGAACAGGCACAAAAAGCAACGTGAGGCGGACGTGTAACGATTCAGCCACAGCAAACATAGAAGTTCTTGTCGCTTGACGCCTGCGACTCTTGGTTGAAGTTGACTTGAAAATGTACAAGTGCAGTCATATAAAGTGTTTGGCACGATACCTCGTTACCTCTAGCATCATCGCGGCCTTCGTGGCTCAGATGAGTCCCGTTTCAGGCCAGGTTCCTAGACAACTGGTTAGACAAGCACATAATTCAGCCAAGCCGGGGGGCCCAAGCCCAAGCATGCCCTGAAAGCCACTGTAGCCCAGGCCGTCTCCCCTGGAGAACAGGCTGTGGGCCTCCTACACTCCACAACTGGATCTACTGCCAAGGCCTAGCACCCACTGTATCGAAACTACCATTGTGGCTTACGTGTGCACGAGGTCAACGTCAACGTGAACGACAACACCACCACACAGCATCAAGCCTCATAATTTCTGCGATTAGTCGTCCGGTGCATTGCTCACACAACCCGCGCAGCACTTTGAACCTTCTGGCCAATGCGTCCAAACAAAACACCCCCGTCAGCACCACGCGCCGCATTCCTCGCCAGCCTTGTGTTCTTATCGCCAGCCGCTCGTCAAGAGTGCCTGTGAAGGAAAAAAAAAACCGCTCCAACAACCTCGCTCAATCCCGAGTCGATGCATCTCGCCCGCAGGTTCCCCACGGTCAATCATTCCACATATCCAGCTCCTGTCCAAGCTCTTCCCTGTCTGTCCTAGCCTATAGTACATACTCGCCTCCGACGCTGAAAAAAGGCGGCTCTACACACCAACACTACCCACTCTCTTGGCCACATACTTGTCTCTATAGACAATCTTTTCCGTCTTGCCAACCATGTCTCCAGCGCCGCCCGATGCCGCTGGCGCTGTGCCAGCTTGTAGGCCCCCCTCGTCCCCCTCCCCTCACGGCACATGTACATTACATTATCAAAGCATTCAGCCGACCGGAGGACCTGGCACACGAATGTCCCCTCGCATGCTCGAGATCAACTTCTACCCACAAAGAACCACTGGCTGACACTGCAACTTCAAGCTTCCGCGACTGGGAAGAAGAAGAACAACAAGAAGAAGTCCAAGAACTCGAAACCCAAAGATGCAACCCCCGCCGAGTCCCAACCAGTCCCCGACGACACAACCGAAATCGAAGCCGAAGTTAGGGAATCTCCAATTGAACCTTCAACACCTGTGGTACGAATTTTCATGGCAGAAACCGAACCCTTTTGTCTGTTCCTGCTAACAATGGCCTGATCCAGACGCAAGATATCCCCATCCGATCTGCAGCACAAGAAACACCTCCCGATGCCCTGAATAGCAACCCAAATGGCGTCCACCATGAAAACACAATCGGTTCCACATCACAAGAAGACAGTGCTTCCCTCCAAGACGAAGTCGAAAAACTGCGTAGCCAACTACAAGCACTACAAGAATCGCACGACGCTGAAGTAGCACAATTACAAGAAGAAGTAGAGGAGTCCACTGCTGCCAAAGAACAGGCTGAAGAACAATACGAAGCCTTGCGCGATCGCGTAGAAAAGATCAAGTCGACCCTCGCGGAGCGTCTTCAAAGGGACCGCGTTGAGCTGGAAGAAGCCAAGGAGCGCATAGACGAGCTGGAGGCCCAGAGTGACGAGTTACGCGGGCAAACAGAAGAGGCAAAAAAGCGAGTGGACTCTCTTGAGCTTGAGCTTCACGAAGCCACCCGCGAACTGACGGGTCTGCGCAGTCGCAACAATCTGTCCGCCCAGAACTGGAACAAGGAGAAGGAGGATCTTGTTGTCGCGAACCAACACTTGCGCGATGAGCTACAGTCTACAACCAACGCCATGAGCGAATGGGAGGTGATTGCCATGGAGGAGCGGGCTCTCAAGGACTCATGTGTCGATAAAATTGCCAGTTTAGAGGAGCAATTGGGCCAGCTCAACGAGGCATATCTGTCCATCAACAGCATCAAGGACTCACAAGACGAGTCTATCGAACGCCTTCAGCGTGCACTTGCCGAGCTGCAGGAAACACGCAAGCGCGAGCTCCGCGACATGGTTGAGACGCACGAGGAGCAACTCAAGGGCCTCAAGGTTGCAGTGCAGGACGCTGATAAACAACTGAACGAAAGCGTCGCCGAAAAGGAAAAGCTCAGCAAGGAGCTACAGCGAACCGCGCCGTTTGAGAAGGAGGTCAACGAGAAGAACCTACTCATTGGAAAGTTGAGACACGAAGCTATCGTGCTAAACGAGCACCTGACCAAGGCACTACGGTATCTGAAAAAGACAAAGCCACAAGACCAAGTTGATCGGTAGGTTGAAGTGCTTTCAACATACCTCCAATTCCACACCAGCCAAGAGTCACAACTAACCTGCCTTTTCCCTACAGACAAATCGTCACCAACCAGCTTGTGCACTTTCTCTCACTCGACCGCTCCGACCCCAAGCGGTTTCAAATTCTCCAAGTCATGGCCTCTTATCTTCAATTCACCGACGAAGAGCGCGAGCAGGCTGGCCTTGCGCGCCCCGGCACCTCGACCAACAGCCTGCGCCTGCCTGCGTCGCCATTTGCGCGTACGCCCAGCAGTCCGTCGCTGCACTCGGACTTCTTCTCAGACCCCGCCGCCTCGTCGGCTGCCACTGGCGCGTCCAGCAAGGAAACGCTGGCAGAGCTGTGGGCTAATTTCCTCGAGCGCAGCGCCGAGGAGGGCGTGGGACCCGTGGGCGGCAAGGCTCGGCAGGGTAGCGTGTCTAGTGTGGGCACTCGGTCGGACACGCGAGGATAGACTGGGGTTTCCGCGTCATCAAATATATAGCACTATGAGCATGTAAGCATGTTGGTGTCAGTGAGCTCTAGAGGACAGTGTGCCCTAAAGCTCTGCGCCAATTTCTTGAAGCATTAGTCATGTTGAGTTGTGATTTTCATGTTCATACTTGAGCAGCCGTGCAAACCTCATATGAGAGACGGCTCGGTTTTATCCAGGAACTGTTCAAAGTTTACTTCTATCGCGAGTTCTAAATTCACCCCAAGAATCTACATACAAAAATCATGTCTACAGCAATCTGACAGCCGGTCTGGAACCCCATCTATGCTGCGGGCACTTCAGTCTTGCGGCCTTTTGCCTTTTGCTCAGCCTCCGCCAGCCAAGGGCTCAAGATGTTAGTTGCGTACAGTTGAGCGCTGCGAGTTACCGCCGATACGTCTATCCTGTTGTTCCCGACGGCATCGTTGACGCTGTCGACAACCTCGCGGTCCTCCATAAGCTGCTGCGTGACCCTGGCTTCAGACGTCCAGTACGTGTTGGCATAGTCGCGCATTTGGGCGTTCCGCGAGACCGTGTTCTTGAGAATTCCAGCCGCATTGATCTTTGATGCAACGACGGACAAGGACTTGTTCACAGCCTCGACGCGCATCGCAGCTGGCTGTGCCTGCACAAATGCGCGGTTCGTTGCCGTGAGGTACATGAGGATGGTCAATACAGTGTTCATGCAGGCCAGGCCGAGCAGACGAACGGTACTAGTGCGCCAGAAGAACATGTCGAGGTCAGCAAGGCGCAGGGCGCGCGCATTGAGCTTGTAGTTGTAGGCATGCACGTTGTACAGATCAATTGTGCCCAGCACGATGGCGACCAGCACAGCCGGGTTGCGCCAGCGGAGTGTCCAGCGGCCAGCGAGCAGCGGTGACGTGGCCAGGGCGATGGCGAGCACGTTGAGCAGGTGCGGCGCCACGAGGGCGGGCAGAGCATAGATAAAGTAGACTGTGGGCCGTTCGCTGGAGCAAAAGACACAGTCGGCCAGCACGGCCGGGCCGTACTGTAGGTACAGCAGGCGCGACTCGAGGTTGACAAAGCGCGCGCGCAGGGCCTCGTCGGCGGCGCTGAGCGGGTGCACGGCGGCCAGGCGGTTGAAGAGCACGTCGGCGGGGATCTGCAGGCGCGAGTTGGTTTGCGTGAAGACATTTGCTGGGGCGCGCAGCAGCGCCTGTAGCACGAAGAATACGGAGACCGAGGTCAGGAAGACAAGCCCATGGTAGGCCTTGGTGGGGAGAGGTTGGGGCGCCAGGCCGTGGCGCGCTGCGGCAGTGCGCTGTGACTGGTAGTATGCATAGGCACGGGGAATAAGGATGGGGCCGAAGAAAATGGCCAGGCTCTTGAATCTGGTGGCGGGACAAAGGGCAAGATGTTAACAATACTTCATGTCATGGGGCGGGAGGGGATGAGTGAAAGAGAGCAACTCACGTCACCCACAGCGACATCGTGACGATAGTGGAGGCAGCTTGCCTGCAGGCTTGGACAGCCAGGCAGAGGAACGAGACAGAAGAGAAGGCGGGAGTGAGTAGATCAGAAAAAAAGGACACGCAGAGAGCGGAACACGCGATGGTCCTCCGGAGAAGCACTTCAGATGCCCCGAGTTTGGATCAATGGCAAGAACGCTGGGGGTGCTGATACTCGATAAAAGAACATGTGGCAGCCAGGCTCCCTTTGACGACGAGCCAGTGACTTTAGGGCGTCTGGCACAGCACCAAGGTGGCTTAGAGTGGGGGACTGCCCTCTGTATTTATAGTGTCTGGAAACACGCTTTGATGCTGCTGGACGGTAGATCTGTGAATTCAATGCCGTGATCACATAACTATGTATGTAGTACTAGCTAGAAATACTTCACACGTGAAATTCACGCCTAACATGATCTTCTCTTTATCGCCGCCCAATTGCCCCATAACCTTGCCTCAATCTTCCTGTGATGCGGTCCCAAGTACACAACTAGACGCGCATGGACCGGATATTCTCAGGCTAAAGCATTCGAAGTCCTGTCCCACTCTGCTTAGTCACCGGTCCCACCACCCCACAAAACGCAGCCTTTATAAGCGCCTGTCGCATCGCAAAACTTCCACCCCAAAACCTTTCCTACTTTTCGACAAGTTCATCCCAACGAGAAAGGTTTCCCCACCGGATGGGACTTTCCCGTCACAACCACCTTCCGAAACAGTCGACAGTCTTTTCTCTTGGCCATAACGCCTGAGACCAATCGAGCCGCGGGTAGCACCCTCAAGCTGCAGTCTTTTATTTCGAGATTTGCCAGCGCTACCTCCCAGCTTGTCCGTCTCTCGGCTGATGCTACTGTCGGACATCCAATACAAAAGAAAAAAATACAAAACGCATGACAACGTGAGCGGCGCTTTCGAAGCTTTGGTGATCTCTTCAGTGGTCATCATAGTCAAATTTGCGCCAAGAACAATCCTCGAAAGAGGAGAATGACTCCCTTGAGCATTCGTCTAGGTCGTGTTACAAAGTCTCAGCTTTTAGCAATGAGGAACTTTGCGTCAAATCAAACCAGATACATTTTATTCCCGTGAACCGGGTGTTTTCGTAGTATTTCAGGCCCTCCCTCACATTCTACCGACAGTGAAGGACAAAGCTGTGCAAATTTTCTTCATGCAACTAGTGATTCCTCAGTCCAATATGTTGTTTTAACCCTAAATATTAACATAAACGTCGTCAACCCTGGTTCTAACCACTTCTCGTCGAGTTAATTCAAAAATGGGCTTTTGTATCATACATAACCAACTACATAACTACTCTACAACTCCTTCTTTTCCTCTACTTGCGTCTTCTCGGACTCACTTGATTTATCCTGCGCGGGCACCTTGACTGGGACCTTCTTCTTGCTTGCAAGGCCCGCGACGATCGTTGTGAACACCATCACTAGCACATCAGAAGCCAGCTTGATGGCTATGGCGCAGGCAACTTGCCAGGTCCCAATGCTCACGCTGCCCAGAGGAGCCTTGGGCAATGAAAGAAACCACTCAGCGTAGTAGGGGAACAGGTTCTTGGGCAGCCAAAACATGGGCTCGCGCGAGAACCAGAAGGGGATGACGTACTGCGGGGCGCGGGTGATGAGCAGGCGGAGGGCATTGATGATGGTGTTGTACTGCGACTGGACGGCATCGAAGTTTTGCTCTGTAGAGGAAATATGACGTGTTAGCAATAGATGGTCTTGAAATTGGCGAGTCCCAGACAAACATGGAAGCTCAACGGAAACGACAGAGTTGCAACGAGGAGAATCGTCCCCAAAGACCCAGCTACAGGTATACAACGTACTCTTCTTCTCCAGTCCCTCATATAGCTTGTCGTGATTGCGACGCAATCTCGCCCACTTGGCAAATTCGTCTTGGCTGCTTGTAGCCAGCATTTCTTTGCGGACGGCGAGGTACTCGGTTTGTAGTTTTCGTTTCTCGGCGGCCATCTGGGAGGGGCCGATAGGGAGCAGAACCAAGATCCGCCAGAGCTACAGTCGCAAGCAGGGTGTCAGTAACTCGCAATCACACAGATGGCAATAAATACGCACGAGGTTATTTATGGCGGTGGTGCCAACGGCGTTGATCAAGTGAACAACCGCCTCCAGCAGAAAAATGACAACCATGAGGGACAGCATCGTGATGGCGCGTGGGGTCGGCGTCGGGACCAGGCGAGTAAAAAAAACAAAGGGACTCAATGCCGTGAGAGCAAAAGAAAAGAACCGCTCGGGCAATGCGGGAGTGTCGGCGGGCTGCGATGTAGTTGCGGCACCGCGAAGTGGCTTTTTGGCAGGTGGAGGCTTAGCTTAGCTTGAAGATAGCCAAAAAGGCTGACCTGGTCATAAATGTGGGGCCGTGTGATGTCAGTTTGGTGACGATAGCAAACTATGCAGCCTTGTAGGCCACGTCTCAGCTCCAGTATAGGCCTTCAGGCTTTGGAAAAGAAAGGCTATAAAAGAGGGCAGAATAAAGAGAGTTCAATATCAGAGGGCGTGTTTTGTTGAGTGGGCGGGGAATATCATAAAAATATGGCTTTTCGGGAGTGAACATGATCCGTGGAAGAGTAGCGTGTAGCGTTGTGAAGCCTCTGTAAATAGCTGTGCGAATCAGCGGCTTAACTACGATCTCACCACAAACACCTCAACACCTCAACACCACCCCAAATTGATATCAACAAAAGTCACCCACTACATCGTGAACATCTTTGGTCTGGTATAGTGAAACCAGCCATTCAACCCCACTACTGCCTCTCCGCCAAACAACTCCCATGTCTCGAGCACTAGACCCCAAGGCAATTGCAGCGCTCAAGACGGGCGACCACCAAAAGATATTCAATGACATAGCCGATGTTTTCACATACAACTGTGGTGGTAACGTTGATCCACGGCAGCCTCTGATTGAAATCGAGATCCTAAGCGGCTTTGGCTTCGATCCAACCAGAAATGTTCTGCAGGACGACACCGCTGTCGCAGTTCCAAAGCTGCGTCTCGTACAGGCTTTCTTTGTAGCGCGGTCGTTTTTGCTGGAGCAGAAGCAGCAAATCGCATTGGAAAAAGCCGTGAATGACCAGGCACTCAGCGAGCAGCTTCACAGGGCTACGGCAGTGTGTCTTCTTATGGATGCGGAGAACTTGACCGCAGCCAATACACGCAAGCGGCTCATTGTCCAGGAACTGGCGGTGGCACGCACCTCTGCTACGGCCCCAGCTTCATCTCCTTCAGAGCCTGGCAAGAGTGCATCTCCTCTTATCCATCTGCTACGCCGTGAAAAGTGGCTGCTGGACAGCCTGCTTACTAGTCGCCTGCATCGTCATACCAAGTCTCCGACACTATGGAACCATCGACGCTGGCTGCTGGGCCTCTTCCGGCTCCACGGACTCGAGACCGAGGTTGACGCAACACGGGAAGTGGCAAGTATAGCGGGCGTATCAGGGGAGAGACATCCTCGCAACTACTATGCGTGGAATCACGCACGCTGGCTGGTACGCCAGTTCCATTACGAGGCAGCAGAGCTAGCGGAGATGGTTAAGAATTGGGCATGGCAGCATCATACGGACATCTCGGGCTGGTCCTTTCTAGTCTTTGTGCTAAATATGCACCGAGAGCTAGCGCCGTCAGTGTACCGTGGCACGCTCGGGCTAGCAGAGAGTCTACACTGGCGCAACGAGTCGGTCTGGTGGTTCTTGAGAACCGTTTCAGCAGGGATCATGTTGGATGTAGACGGGGAAGCGGTGGCAGAGCACAGGGCTGCCTTTGTCTGCCTGGGCCGGAAACTGTTTGAGGGAGACGGGAGGGACCAGAGCGACCATGCAGTGGAGGAAAGGAGCATGTGGATAAAGGCCAAGACATGGGCTGAGAAAAATCGGGATAAACCGAAGAACCTGCCTTGACGGGTCTCCTGCAGGACATGCTGGGCTGGAACAGTGACACAGTCTTGTGACGGTTTACCAGGTTTTTTTTTCGACGTTGGTGCGCAAGTCCTCGTACAAGTGTTGTATGCATACTTGTATGCTGGTACCTATGGTTAGTTGCAGACACCTTTGAATGTCTCAGTATGTCTCTAGACACGAGGCTTGACAGTCAGGACCTGGTTCCAGTTTTCAGCTTCAGTCCCGGTCGTCCAAGTAAGTCAGCTATATATTGTAATATTTGGCTTTTGGCTGCAGATGGCACCGAGAAACAAAGATGTGTGAGATCTTTTCGGCTACGGATATACTACTACAAGTTCGCAGGGCAGAAGGGGCATGGCAAGGCGAAGCTGGCTCTCCAGATTGAATTTGGAAGATTTGGCAGATCAAGACAGGCACAGATCGCTCCAAGCTGAGAGACGAAGACAGGACGATGTGCGTACTGGAGGCTGATTACTAGTAGGGTTAAATTTGAACGCTTGATCCAGACCTCTCTGATCTGATCCTCATTTCCTTGCACCCCTGGAAATGTTTTGTTAGTGGCGTTATTAGTTGGCGTCCGAACCCCTAAGTCTACGTCGAAAGTTGGTTTTAATCCTGCAGTTATCTAGCTATACGATGATGATGGGCAGAGAAAAGACGGCAAGCTGTTGGCGGGCTAGAGTGATACTGTGGGTGCAGGATGCAGATCCAAAACATGCCTTTAGTCTTTGTGTCTGTATGGACACTTTATAGAACTTCTCGAGTGTTGGTGCTGCACCCGTATACTTGTCTGGTCACCTGTGTGAATACTTATCTGATGCGAGGGGACTTTCTCGAAACACACCGTCCCGTTTCTGCGTGACAAAGTCTACGATTTCTCGGAAGCAGGAGATCAGATCCCACGGGGACGGCCGAGTCTCTGCAGCTTTCGGAGCTAGCTGACAGCAGCAGTAAAGGAAGGGGGAGAGGGAGGGAACAAGGAGGAGTAGAGTAATACAAGGGAGTGAAAGAGAGAGAGACACGGGTGCGGAATCTTGAAACAAAAGACTCCCATATGCAGCCAACCAGAACTCGACATTGGGAGTAGCAGCACCGGAGAGTCAAAGTACGACGAGTAGCCAGTCAGTTCAAGTCGTGATAGTGCTGACTGGTATTTTCGTGTGATGCTGTAAACCCCCATAAAACCGAGTCTAATACATACATGCATTATGCCAAAGCAGCGGCAGGCTGCATCTGCGTTCACGCTGCTTTGACAACCTAAAACAAAACTTGGTAGGTGGGATTTCTAGTTCCTTATCGGAGAAATTCAGCTTGGCTTTTATGAGGGTGACGTCACAAACAATTGCGCAGCAGTTGGGGATGGGTGGCTCCCTGGAGAGCCAGGGTTGATGTGTGACGGTAACCCTAGTCTGGTACTCGAGAGTGGAGGGGGTTGTTGGAGTTGAAGTTGCACAGTTTTTGGAGAAGCATTTTGAATATAAGTCTTGCATTGTTAGCGGACCTGTCTGGGACACTGTTGGCGGCAAAGTTCTCGGAAAACAATGTCTGGTTTGCTTGTGGCGAGTTTGACGAGAGAGACATGTTTGCTTGCTTTCTTTTTCTTGTCTTGGCCTCGCTGTGGTAGCGGAGGGACCAGAGAACCAGAGAGAATGGTGGGCGCACAGCGGATTTGAGAGAGCACGTGTAGCAAAAGGAACGCGTCTGGGTGTATATTAAATACAAGATATCGAGCTGTCTGCGGCTCTTGGACAATAGCGACCCGCCATGGATCGTTCTTTTCCTGACCTGCTTTGCTACTGTTGAAGGCAACTAAGCTGGACGGTGCATCCTGAGATCCGAGTGTTTCTTCTTTTTTTCCTACTTTTTTTGCTCCTCTAGCGGGCCATAGCATCTACTGATATTATAGTGAGTGATGTGTTGTTCGAGTAGCGCTGCGGCGGACGACTGACAACAGAGAACTACTCGGCGACTACTAGTACCACCGGGCGTGACTTTTGGAGAGAAACGACTTTTAGCTCTCAAAGAGCCTTTGTGCCGTCGAGGGCGAACGTATGCCTCCATAAATCTGCGGGTTTTTTTTAGAGCCAAGTCTCCAAAAAGATCGACAGGCCCTTGTCCTATATCGCCGCGCATTATCCTTGGTACCAAGCTCTGTGGAGTCTGCCAATACAGGTACAGCATACAATTGGCTTTTAGGCTCTTGACACAGGCCCTTTTTGGAAACTTGAGTACGAGATACGCCGCGGGAAAGCTCTCGGGCCAGCGTGCGGTGGGCAAGTAGAAAGCACGCCAGACGTGTGCGGGTTTGTGGGAGGCTGTCCTGGACCGACCGAGAGACACGAGAATTCGCTAGAACTGACCAACCGAGCCGACTACGCGCAGGCGCATCTTACTGTCTCTTTTTAAAGTCTGACGGCCCCCTTTTGTCTCAGTTTCTTAGCCATCTGCATTCCTCGTGTTGGCTGTTGGCGGTCGGGTCTTGCATCTATACATAACTGCTACTCAGCTTAGCCTAGTGCCCTGCCACGCCTGGGAACGACATTCCCTTCGCCTTCGCCGCCTGGTCTGGCGTGTTGGATGTGTTTATATTTCATGTCTTTTCCTCGTCTGCTCATTGGCATTGTTTCTTTTACGTGAACTCGCCGCTAAACTCCTCCCGCGAGTCGCCACTCCCAATTCTCACCAACGCCAACGCCTACGCCAAATCCAACTGTCCTCTGCCTGGCTCTCCAGTTGCTCTTTAGCTGGCCGCTACTCTCCACCATTGCGCTAGAGATCTCCCTCTAGCCCCTGTCCTTTGATCTTCCTTCGTGTTAAGCGAAGAGACGAAGAAACAAAAAGTCCGGGCGCCAACCATTTGCATCCCATCGCGCCCACATAATCACTAATCATACCCATACCGGTCCATCGATCCATATCCATGGCTATCTGCTGGGTGTGGTATGCCTGTCACCTCGTCTGATTGCGTTCGACGAGTCAAATATCGAGTCCAAGCCAAAAGCCAAGCCACCAACAAGTCCGTTTCCAGTGACGGCATCGTATATAGAGATACTTGTCCGCCAGTACTTTGACTTGGCCTCGGTTCTTGTGACCGGTGCTCTTGGCCCGTTGCTTCTATTCCGACAACAACCTGACCTCGGGCGCAGAAAGAAAAAGCAAGCAGGACGGTCTGTGATAATTCGCAGAGTTAGTTCTAGCTCAGACTTTCGTCATATCGTCCTTCCCCTCTTATCTTTGTTTCAGGGGAATAGTAAGACACCACTTCGGAACAGAACGAACTAGTTACAGTTCTTCTATTCTTCTGTGTTCTCTTTCGACGAGGGAGATTCTTGTGTGAATACGGCTCATTTTCTGGTCCCGTGGGAGTGTGATACGACGTTCTGTCAAGCCGCTGTCCTACGCATCATAGATAGCACCACATCTGCGTGACCTGACATAAAGATAAGCCGTCATAATGAAGTTGAATGCTATTCTTCTTCTCCAGGCCTTGTGTCTCTCACCGGCCTCTGCGTTTTACATCTGGAAGCCCTGTGTTGAAGACGGCTCTTGTACGCACCCGGCCCATGCTGCAGTGGTCAAAGACAAGGTTGAGGCGAGGGAGAACATCGTCACCCTGGATCTAGTACAAAGGGCGCATCCGGTAAGGCCTTCTCCCCTCGCACAAACAAATGATAACTTCTATACGACATGATACTGACAAAACTCCAGCGTGCAACCAAAGGTCACAAACGCCCGTCTTCGCCCCGCGTCGGCGGCTTCGGAAAACGCGACTCCAACACATACGAAGTCCTCGAAGCGAATGATCCGTCGTATGCCTACAGTGAGGGTGTCGACCAGGATGGCTCCGACCTTTCGTACTTTATTTCAGTCGGCGTCGGTTCCGAGGAAACACCCATGTACATGCTGGTGGATACCGGCGCTGGGAGCACCTGGTTGATGAGCGCTGATTGCCCTACCGATGCGTGCAAGCTACACAATACATTTTCGGCCAGCGAGTCAAAGACTTTTGTAGAAGAGGACCAGAACTTTAGAATCTCCTACGGCTCAGGATCCGTGAATGGATCGACAGTTACCGACTCCCTCAATGTCGCAGGCCTCGAAGTGAACATGACCTTTGGCCTCGCAAAATACACCTCGGACGACTTTGAGAGCTTCCCTTTTGACGGCATTCTTGGCCTGTCACTCAACGTTGGCAGCACCGACAGCTTCACCAAGAAGCTCACAGAAGCGTTGGAAATCCGCAACGAGATCTTCTCCGTGTTCCTGGCCCGCGCCAGCAGCGACGTCAACAACGGCGAACTGACGCTCGGCGGCATCAACAGCGCGCGCTACACCGGCGACATCACCTACACCAGCCTGGCCTCCAAGACTAATGGCGACTGGTCGATCCCACTTGACGGCGTTTCATTCGATGGAAGCGACGCCGGCATCTCCGGCCGCACCGGCTACATTGACACGGGCACTTCGTACATCTTTGGTCCGCCCGACGACGTCGAAAAGTTGCACAGCATGATTGATGGCGCCAAGACGTCCGACAACTCGCGCTGGTCGGTGCCCTGCGATACTGACAAGGCCCTCGAGTTTACGTTTGGCGGCAAGTCGTGGGCGTTGCAGACGGAGGACTGGATCTCGGTCGCCAGCGACGGCAATTGTTACAGCTACATCATGGGCGTTGAAGTCGTCAAGGGGGGCTGGCTGATGGGCGACGCCTTCATCAAGAACGTGTACTCTGTCTTTGACATAACCAATCGCCGGATTGGTTTTGCCGAGGCCAAACAGTCCACACCGACGTCGACGACTGCCTCTGCTTCCGCCAGCAGCACCGCCAGCGGCTCCACGACAACGGCATCTAAGAAGGGATCCTCGTCCGCAGTCGAGACTAGCGCCACGGCCGAAGCCCAGCAGTCGGAATCAACCGCCGCCGCCGACACTGCATCTGTCGCACAGACGGCCGGAGCGGTTCTTCTGCCCCTCAATCTCTTTGCATTGATTCTGCCTCTGGCTGTAGCTGTGATCAGCCTGTGAGCATGTTTCTTTCTTTCCTTTGTGTTTTATATCTGCCGCGTCGTTTGTGTCTCTTCTTTTCTGCGCGCCGACGTTGGAAGACCACTCAGTGCCGCCCGGCCCTTATCGCTCCCCTCCCTGGCCCCGTCTCGATATCGCTCATCACATATCCCCTGCGCTATTCTACACGGCTGTTGTCATGCACGCCGTGCATTAGCGAGATGCGGGCGACCATTCCCAACTCCACAGATCCCAAGCTGCTTCCACACATTTCTGCTGGTCTATTGGCGTGGCGGCATTGGACGGGCTGGGACTTGTGCCTGTAACAAGGACGAGTCTGAAGCTTGCGCTGCTGGTGTGTCTCACTGGCGACACCGGCCAGCGCCTGTCTCCAGTCCACGGGAGAGAGAGGTGCCCTCTGTTTTCCACCATATTTCCTTTATTTCCGCACTTGCGCTCGCTTTAAACTCCGGCTCGGACTTGGTTTGTTTCTCCTTGCATCCCACGCATTCTTGGACTCATTTTTCCTTTGCTGAGGGACTGTATCTGTTTTTCTTTGTTCTGCCATCTACTTTGTTATTTCCATCGGTCCGAGAGACCCAGAGGCTGTTTCTTGGTGTATTTTCTTCGTCTTTTCTTTACGGCGTCGACATTGGACGTATCGTACCGCTTGTAACATATAATTCTTTTAGTGGTCTTGTAATACCACACTCGCACTTTCTGCACCTCAAGAACTTGATCGTACTGTAGAGAGCAACCTCCAAGCTCAGCCAACATGATCTCTTGTGCTTCCTTGTCCCTTTCTTTTGGCGTCTGGATAAACTTCGGTTGTTCTATCAAGTCCCATGTGGCCAATGCTTCCGTCTGGCTGGCCACCAGATAAGGCAGGGCTGAGAGTTTCCATGCTGGATTTTGTGGGGATTGTGCGGCTGCCCCACAAATCAAGCACTCTACCTTCCAGCCTCGTCTGGCCTTCACATGAAAACCCCTTACAAATAGCAGTTGCTAGTTCTGACGGCAGCGCGGGGGGCAAGGGATTGCGAATATTGTAGTTAGGGCAATTACTAACTATGTAAGCCTCCGGCTGCACTGCCAGCTGCCTTGGACCTAATATATGGACGCAGTTACTCGAATGGGCCAGGAGGAGCCAAGGTATGCCGTTTCTACTTGCAACTGCGATATTTATGTGCCGGTACATGCAATCCTGTAGTTAGTTAGTTGGGCAGTTGCATGGAGCTGTTGAAACCAACTCCGCACTGTCACGATGATTTCAGGGGAAAGGCAACTGCCCACGGAACAGTCCTGCCAAAAGCCCGCTTCGGGGTTTTCGGACTCGGGGCGCAAATGCGGCCCTTTCGTCTTGGACTTCCACGAGAGCCTTTGCCCCGATCCACGGTAGGATGGCCATGGGCACATATTCGGCCGTAATTTCACGCCCCTTTCCCTCTCTCAACCATCTCTGACCTCTTATGTGCTCTCTTTTCCCGGGCCAGTGACCAGGGTTCCATGTTCCATGTTCCATGGCCCGGCCTAGGGGCAGATACCTGTCACTCTCTCCGCTGTCTATTGGCCAGTCTGTTGCTGTCCTCTTTGTCTCCATCTCCTTCCTAACGTCTAAACAACCTTCTGGGCCTGCTTTTGACCACCGTTTTGGGTTTCCCTGGAGCTTTATTTGCCACTATTGCTAGCTTTCCCGCCAACTTTTTATTTTTTTATTTTTTTATTTGCATTTCCAGCAACGAAATCACGACTCCAGATTCAAGATTCCCATACTTCACGACCACTCGGCCAATACCCACGGCGTCGACCCCCTCGTTCACCTGGTCCCTCTCGTTCCCTCCGGCTCGCTCGCTGTGGCCTTCTCCAGTCTCCAGTCCCACACCCGCGTTGCCAAAGAGCCCACTCGCTGCTTCTTATTTGTTCCCCAAGCTCCGACACAGCCGGCCCCGAGCGCAGCTTTCCTCTCCCTCCCTCTTAAACTGTTCTGTTCTCTCTCCTTTGCTTCAGCCCAATCTCGCATCGCCTGTCCAAGTACCACTACAGCCTTCACTAACGCCTAATCTCCTCGACTGCCCGCCCACCGCCTGCCTCCCACCCCCCGTCGGCCTAATATCAAAGCCACGCCTATACATTTCCCAAATACTGGTGCCTGTTTTGTCGTGAACAATATCAACTTGGCTGTTCTCTGATCTTGGTCGTCTGGTGATTCCCTCTTGTGTGTGTTCTTCTTGCCCAAGACCACCCGCTTACCTCCCGCCGCCGCCGCCCCCTTCTCTCTTGTATTTGTACAGTCCCCAGGCAAAATGCTAGAGATCCCTTACCAATGAGCGGCAGTAAACACAAGTTTTCCCGGAACCGGCACCGGAACCTTCTTGCCGGCCATGGCGCAACTCAAGCCGAATCCAGCCCCGATGCCGATGCCGAGGAACGCGGGCTCCTCGACGGCCAGTACTCGGACGACGACGGCGAGGCCGACCGTCTGACGCTCAACGTTGCACAGACACGCATACCGCAGCTCGTCGGGACACAACACGACTCCGAGTCTCCCAAGACGCCACGCAGCGCCCGCTCCGTGCGCTTCGATCTGACGCCAACGTACGCCGAGGCGCCGCACTCACACTTCCTCATCGACGATGCTGGTCGCAAGAGCATGGACGCGCGCCGGCCCAGCAGCGTCTTTGACCGCGCGGATGTGCCCTTCTTTTTCGACAACGAGGGTCCTGATTCCGACAGGTGGCGGCAAGGCGGCCTCGAGATGCAAATGGCTGACAACGCCGTGGCTCAATGGGCCGAGAATGAGCGCAGCCGGCCCAAGTCGGGCCTGAGGAGCGCCTTTATGAACATGGCCAACTCAATCATTGGCGCTGGAATCATCGGCCAGCCATATGCCTTCAAGCAGGCTGGTCTGTTGGCTGGAGTGTTTTTGCTTGTCGCCCTGACCATTGCCGTGGACTGGACCATCCGGCTGATCGTGATCAATGCCAAGCTCAGCGGGACCTCGAGTTTCCAAGGCACCGTTGCGCATTGCTTTGGCCGCAAGGGAATGCTAGCTATTTCTCTCGCGCAGTGGGCTTTTGCTTTTGGGGGCATGGTCGCCTTTGCTATTGTCGTCGGCGACTCGATCCCCGTCGTGTTCCGCGCCATCTGGCCCGACCTGAACAACATGGGCGCTTTCAGCTTGCTTGGGAATCGAAGAGTCGTCATAACCCTCTTCGTCATGGGTCTCAGCTACCCACTAACGCTGTACCGTGATATCGCCAAGGTTTGTGCAGCGCGGAATCCACCATGTGGTTGATATTGCAGTTTGCTAACATGTCCGAGTACAGCTGGCTAAAGCAAGCACCTTTGCGCTTATCAGCATGCTCATCATCATCGTGACTGTTGTTGTACAGAGCATACTAGTGCCTGCCGATCAGCGAGGCTCAATGACACCGGCACTTTGGACGATAAACAGTGGCGTCACCCAGGCCATCGGCGTGATATCGTTTGGTAGGCTCTCTCGTGCACATGACCGACTACATTTACATCGCTTCTAACACTATTCTTACCCAGCCTTTGTCTGCCACCACAACTCGCTGCTCATTTACGGTTCTCTACGCACGCCCACAATCGATCGATTCTCTACAGTGACACATCTCTCAACTGGCGTTTCCATGATTGGCTGCATGACCGTGGCGCTCAGCGGATTCCTGACGTTTGGCGACAAAACCGCCGGCAACGTGCTCAACAACTTCCCCGCCGACAACACCATGGTGACCTTTGCGCGGCTCTGCTTTGGGCTGAACATGCTGACGACCATGCCTCTCGAGGCCTTTGTCTGCCGCGAAGTCATGATTGAGTACTTTTTCTCCAACACCAGTCCGCCCGCGTCCTCCTCGCTGGACCCAGACGACGACGACGACGCCGCTGCTGCGACGGCAGGCGAGGACCGGCCGTTTGTCGCCGAGGGTACGGTCCCGCAGGTCGGTACGGTCCTCCACGTCCTAATCAGCACGGCGCTCGTGGTTGCTGCGCTGGGCGTCAGCCTGGCCACGTGTGACCTCGGCGCCATATTTGAGCTCGTCGGCGCCACGAGCGCGTGCGTGCTGGCGTACATCTTGCCGCCACTGTGCTACATCAAGCTGACCACCAAGTCGTGGCGGACGTATGTGGCCATGGGCGTGGCGACATTTGGGAGTCTGGTTATGGTGATTACTGTGATACAAGCAGTGACCAAGATCATCATGGGTGAGTTGATGCCAGGCCTCATCATGTGCCTTGTTCTCTTCTTTTGTTTCCGCGGGCGCATTTGGCTAACAATCTATAATGTGTACAGGCAGCAACGACACGGCCCAGTGTGTTTAGAGTCTCGGAAACAAAATGACTGCATTTCTCCCCGGCGTTTCTCTTGGTTTCATGGCTTCTCGCGACCATCTTTCCCTTATTTCTTTTTTTCTTTCTTCTCAAGTTCTTTTTTCTTCCTGACATATACGCCGCCAGATGTTTCTCTGTTATCCTGCTTTCTCTCTTATTTATGTAATATTTTGGGTGCCAGTCGCTTTTCCTTATTCCATTAACCCCCACACACCACACCATTTACGAGGCATTTTTTCCAATCTTTTTTTTATATCTCATTCAAGTTACTGTCACGTTATTGTTTCTGTATAAACGAGGTAGTGTTTGTCCACAGAATAGTTACGCAAAATTAGAAGGCTTTTCCTTTCCTTTCATTTCTTTTACTGTCTTTTCTTTCTTCTCTCTCTGCATCATCTTCTCCTTGAATCCAAAGATAGAGTGCCAGACAAGTCGAACTAGCTGTGAATCCTTGAGAAGGAGAAATGACATCATCACCAACATAACCATGTATGTACATATCTGTCTAGATGGATCTGCCCTGCCCTGGCTGCGTTGGGTATTTGGAGAGGGACGGAAACGCCGAAACGGAAGACCACGGCTTTGGAGATGTGCCGCAGCAAACACCCATGTTCCGTGTGTCTTTTCTTTGACTAGACTCGTCACATGTCTCCTGCCCATGCCATAGGACCACTGGCGTTGAGGCTGGCGCTGGATGGGATGAGATGGGAGGAAGACGCTTGGTCAGCAGCATCCAGCTCAACGGCGATTGGCCGGACGAGAAGAGACGCAGGTGTTTGTTCTTAGCCATGTGCGTCCTTCTTGGCTCCTCCTTTCTTCTCGCTCTGGTTCTATATGCATACATGGGCTGGCCGGGTTTGTATGGGTATGGGCGTCTCGTTTTCTTTTTTTTTCCTGGGTGGAGGAAGCTTGGGGCACCTGGGAAATGGAGATGGATCCTGAGCGTGGTGGGACATGTCCCGTCTTGCAGCAGATGAGCACGTATCTGGATGGTGTTTCCTATAGACAGACCAAGTCAAGCAGAGCGCCCATCCAAAGATACCCACACCTAGAAAAAAAAAGAAACAAAAGAAATCTAGACCCCCCCCCAACGGCGTATTAGAACCACCGCCGTATCAAAACGCACCCCCTCCTCGTCTCTCGTTCTTCCCTCCCCTCTCCTCCCACACACCCCGCCAAACTAGCGGTTCTAGCACGACATAAAACCTCCGTTTTTCCCAGCTCTTCTTTCTTTTTTCTTACCTTCCCTCCTCTCTCGATCCCTTCTTACTTCTATTCCCAGTTTCTTTTCTTTCTCTTCTAAAAACGCAAGGAATAAAAAACGAACGCAAAACGCAACTAACGTCTTACACACACACAACCCTTGATCTCTACGGAACTCTAACATTTCTCCGACCTTTTTTTTTTCTTTTCAGCGGTCAAAACACCATGCAGCCCGTCAACTTCCACGGTCCTAGCTGCCCCAAATGCGGTACTGCTACTGACGCCTCGTCCAAGTCATGCGGCTCTTGCGGTGCGGTATGTCTTCCCCCCCCCTTCCTCTCTATCTCTCCCCTTTTTTTTTTTCTGAGCCTCCATCTCCTTGACTGCCTTTTATGTTCTGGCTAATAGTGCCGTGTTCCGTGGTCTAGACTTGCCCCATGTAAGAAGCCTTGGTTGCGATGCCATTGAGATGACGACCTTTGACGCGTACATACGATCTTTAAACTTTTGGTGTAGACATAACTAGATTTATATACAATTAAACACCTAGTACCTGCTGTACGCCGGTCTTGCATGCTCAAGCCGTACATGTACATGTGTATATAGGTGCAGACCAAACCCCTCAGGAACCGAGTGTCTTCTATCGTGACTTTACAAACAACCACTACGCACAGGCGAATAGCTACGCAAGATAACATATATTCACCAAGACATGGTTCATCGCGCAGCTACAAAAGCACGTCCAAGCATAGATACCCATGGGCGTTTCCTCGCTTGCCACCCGATCTACGGCTCTATACACCGTTCTCATATGAAGGAGTGCGCTCGGCCAGGATCAACATGCGTACACAGGCACATAGGAAGATGTGGACATTTGAAGCAACAAAGCACGTTGAACAACATGGCAAAAGAAAAGACATCAGAGATAGAAAGAACAAAGAGACAGACGGACAGACTTAGAGAGAGACAGAGAAACGGCTAGACACATGAAGATTGCGAGAGGTAAGAGTATGTAAGAGAGAGATGATAATAAAGGGAAAGAAAAATAAGCAAAAGAGAAGAACGCGACCTCTGTCAAGTAAGAACAAAAAAGAAACCCGTCTTCTTCCCTTCGACACGTCTGTTATTTCCAAGACGAGGGTATCATTGATGGGCATTGCCTCGACCAACTTGGACAGGGAGCAACGGCTATCAAGAGAAACGAGAAGAAAAAAAAGAAAAAAAAAACAAACAGGAACGGAACCAAAGCGGGAGATATTAACTCTTGACAGCCTCCACATCCACCATCCCCAGATAGTCGAGTCGAAAGCAACAAGAAGCGACATGGCTATCCGTCAACAGGCTTAAGTGCAGTGCAACCAACAAATGAGCGGAACAATTGCTGCCCATTAACCAACCATCGCGACAGACTTGTCTGTCTCTTGTAGTATGCCTCTGGCCTGCCCAGCGGAGGGCGGCGTTCTTGAGACAGACAAATCACTCGATATATTGCCGGCTCTTTACAGGATGGCGCACTTGCGGTGGGTCTTGCCGCTCTTCCGCGACATAAGAGCAGCACGGGTAGCGTGCTCAAACACTTCACGGACACCCTCGTTGGTCTTGGCCGAGCACTCAAGGTACTTGTAGGCACCGATTCTCTTGCGGATTTCCTCACCCTAAAGTACAGTTAGTGACGGATCAATGAGAAGAATGCTCAACATTTCAGCTTACCTCCTCGGGGGTGACGGGCTTCTGGCTCGTCTTGCTGAGCTCCTCAATGGTCTTCTGGTCATGTCTGAGATCCATCTTGCAGCCAACCAGGACGATGGGCAGACCCTGGCAGAAGTGGAGGACCTCGGAAATCCACTGTGGAAAACGAAGTGCATGGTTAGTAAATTTAATATGTAGCGAGCGAGACCGCAATGTTTGAGAAAGAGCTCGTGCGGCTACAGCTAGCTTACCTTCTCGGGAACGTTGTCCAGGGAATCGGGAGAGTCGACGGCGAAGCAGATCAGAATAACGTGGGAGTCGGGGTAAGAAAGGGGACGCAGGCGGTCGTAATCCTCCTGGCCAGCAGTATCCCACAGGGCCAGCTCGACGTGCTTGCCATCAACCTCAACGTCGGCGACATAGTTCTCGAAGACGGTGGGGACGTAGACCTATTGATGGGGGAATCTGTGTTAGCATTGTGCAATGGAACAAAAAGACAGGCAGTTTCTGTGAGTGACGGTGAGGAAACGAGTGATGGGGGAGGCTGAGTCGATAGTCCTCTCAGTTTGATTGGCCCCGGCTGAGGCTGTTTGCGTTCACTTTGCTAACGACCCTGTCTTTGAGTGATTCGAGAGAGAGAAACTCTGGGAATCAGCACTTGATCAGGGAGCATAGACAGCAGTGGGAAGTTTATCAATGCCGGGTCATGTGAGCCTGACTCTGCAAACTGGCAGAGTCGGAGACGCAGGCAGGATCAGTGGCTCAATAGCAGTTTTGTTCGACTCGGCTCGTAGAAAAGGCAGATCTTGCTGGTGATGGCTAGAGCCATGGTGAAATTGGGGGTTGAGGAGAGCGGAGACGGTTATCTCGTATTGAGTTGAATCTTACCTCAGGGAAGGTACCCTTGGAGAAGACACTATAGATATGCTGTCAGCCTTGGGTGCCGGATAAGAGAGAATGGTGGTTTCAAAGACCCAGAGATCAAGCCAGGGCTGGAAGAGCCATCGAAATAACACGACCGACGCGTTGCTGGAATCCGAGAGTGTCATCTAGGCTTCCGGAGAACGATGACAGCGCGATCGGGCAAGTGAACAAGGCCACAACAGGAATGCAGGGCGTCGGGCATTGCAGCCAGAAACGCAGCCACATGGTGACGACGAAGAGGACAGCATGAGGGTTGTTACTTACATCAGCAGACAGGTCTTTCCGCAAGCACCATCACCGACGATAACGAGCTTCCGGCGGAGATCAGACATTGTGTAGGTGGGTGGATAAGGGGTGGCGGGCGAGGGGGATTAGGTGAGGATGGGCGAGAACGCAGGCGCAGAGAGTCGATGAGCAAGAAATAATTCAGAAGACTGAGAAGCTGGAGATCTCAGGAGTGTAGGAGATGGCGAGGCTGTAGGCAGCGGATTGTGGATTGTGGTGGTTGGTGGATGGGTCTCCGTGGACAGTTGGCAAAGAGGAACAGAAAAAGAAGAAGAGGAAGAAAGAAGGCTTCAACGTGAGCGACCAGTTTATTAGAAAGGCAAGTCAAAAACGAAGAAGCGCATCGCCCAGTAAAAAAAAAAGGAGGAAACAAACACAGGGAGGCATACCTGTAGTGTCCCGGCAAACAGGCCTGGGGCAGAGACAATAGACTTGAAAACAGGCCTGAGGCAGGGACAATGGGCCTGTAAGATGGGTGGACAGGAGGCCAGACCACTGGCAGCTGGCTGCTGAGAGAACTATGGATGGGCTATTTTTTTTTGGCAGTGGTTGGGGAGAGGGGGAGATGGAGACATTTGGCCGCAGGGCAGACACGGTGGTGTGCTAGCGGATGCTAGCGGGTGCTAGCGGGTGCTAGCGGGTGCCAGGCTGGGTGCTTAGTGATCAGAACCCCTGGGCGGGCGCGCGCAGACGCCGTAAGATTCTGAAGTGCAACGCTGGGCCGGGGAGGCGGGTGTGAATTTTTGCACTGGGTCGTTGAAGGATTGGCGGAATGGCGGCAGCGACAGCGACCACCCAAGTTGGCACATTGTGCTCCAGGCAGACAGACCCGAAGTCACAGGGCCACGATCCAAGGCCCGCCAAAGACTGAGCTTGACTTTGTGTGTGCTGTAACAGTTGTTGCGCTGTGATTGTATGCTAGCGTGGAGGGTACCGTCCTAAATAGGCATAGTGTATACGTGCCATTCTGTCGCGGTCACTGGTGTCAAACTTTCACAAGCTAGGCAAGGTAAGCAAGAACATTGCAGCCCCTTGAATTTGTTAGGGCCGGCGTGTATCTACATAACACAAGATAACAGAGTACAAGTAACCAGCCAATGAATAGACACCGGCTTGTGTGCATTGTAACGACACAGTTGTAACTAGCTGCTGATAACTAGATAGTTAGCTAGTTGTATAGTCCTCCATCTCTTGTAGCACCCAGAATAAGGACTTGTCGTCGCGGCCCTGAAAGGCACTTGTCCTTCCTTGTGCAGCCAATCTCTTGTCACGGCACATCCTCGTCTCGTCTCGTCTGTGTCTTGCTCGCGCTCCTTTCTCTCGGCCTCTTCAGCTACGCCTGTAAACCTGCCCGCCAGCTAGCGGCGGAACCTTCTAGCAATGACCAAGATCCAGAGCCTAGGAGCCGCAGCCAAAGACCCAGAGCCCTTCTCGACATCCTGGTCCAGCCAATGACGCAACCCTTCGCCGTCCAGAGTCCAGGACCAGCTAACAAGCGGGGCCCACCCAGCACAACAAGTATGCTGGTACGTCCAGACCAGACTTCCACATCCACACCCAACAAGCCTCTCCTCGGCTTCCCTTGCTTTCCCTGCATTGTTCAGCACTACACTATACCTTCGCCTTCTCTCCCCATTTTCCTTTTTCCTAGGCGGCCCAGTGAGTCTCGAGTCTCGTGGCTTCAAGGCTAGGCCCACCAGGCCAACCGGGCAAGTCTCTACTCATGTCGCAATCACATTGAAACAGCTGTCCTTTCTTTCACCACAATAACAACAACAACCAAGTACCCCGTGACGCCTGTCTCCTTGGCTCCCCAGCACTTGAACTTCCAGATACGAACCAACTGAATATTGGCTTTGGGGGCTTAGAGCCAATATCAAGTAATTCCGGGGACGGGACATCCTATAGAGAACACTACAGTTGTGCCTGTGTTCAATATCACAACCACTCCCCTCCCACTCTTCTCTCGCAGTCAACCGACTTGCCGTCCTTGAAAGCACATTTTACATGCTATGCAAGGTAACATTATCTCCGACTCCCCGACCTCGACAACAGCTCCTCCTAGTCGCCTCAGCCTCAACCTTGGAGTCAACCTCTCTCCGCGCTCTCTTTCAACCCTATATTCACTCTCGCGTGTCGTCTTCCTTCTCCCTCCCTCTCCTTGCCTTTTCCCTCCACTCAAAGCCCCATCTCGCTATAGCAACGTGAATGGGGGCAAACCCTCGTAGCATCCACCTCAACACTCAAGAGGCCGCCCAAAAGCCCCAAACACGAACCAGGCCAAGTAGGGTGGGTAGTACATCTGTAATTCAAGAAATGGGTGCCCCTTATGTATGGGATGTAATCTATGGTTGCTTCTCCCGATATAGTCATTGTGAAGCTGCTTCGAGACTGCTAACTCGTTGTGCAAATAGTCACACAAGCATATAAGCAACTATAAATGTCTAGCCCCAGTGGACAAGCATATGCATGTGCATGTATGTACATACATACATACATACCCAGCTGTACTATTACTCTTCAAAATGCACACATCTAGATGTGCATTTCCAAATAGTACACACATGATCTGCATGACTTGGCAACCTGCGAGTTTCACGCGCAACACACCAGGTTTGACACTCACCGCTTTCGCCTTGCTATCTGACGGGGGCCGCGCAAGAAGAGAGACAGAGAGAAGAGGCAGCTGTTTGTATGTCTGTAGCTATATAACGACTGCTTCACTCTGCATGCTGCATCTGTGTCTGTCTGCCGCGTCACCATCGTTTCTGTCTTTGTTGTTGTTGTGTCGGGCTTTGTTTACTTGCACGTGTATCTGCGCGCATGCGTGTGTGTCGCCTTCTCCACGTCCTTGACTTCCCGCTCTACAATAGAGTTTGTGCTTGTTATGCAGCAGATCACTTGCACATCTCCCACATGGACATACATACATATATACATACATAACTACAACTGTACAAAGTTCCTGTCACGTCAGCAGGTAACAAAGCGTACTCACCACGGGCGCTGGCCTTGCCTCCCTCCCTACTGTCTTTGTCGGGGTTTCGTGTCTGAGAGTACTGATAAGAACACCATCCCAGCGTATCCTGGTCGTCAGGTCCCAAAGGCTCCCTCCCTCGAAGAAATGAGCTGCTTCTTCACCACCTGCGTAGGTGTTTGAAGGAGATGAAGATGGAGAAAACAGAGCTCCCACTAGATGTGTGAACATTTACCACTATATTTTGAGGAATACAAACTGCTACGCAATAAAAGATGAGTCTTCATCAAATCCAAAGCATGTATTTGAGGCTACCCGGCCAAAGCAAAGACGCTATCTTGGGACAAGCATACAAGCATAAGCGTTAATGAAGATGTGCCTCCAAGGAGAATATGGAGCATGGGCCTACCACCATCCAGCTCTGGACAGCTATTGGCAGCTGTCAACACCTGCCATCAAGGATTGTTTTGTGACCCTTTGCTCTTCCAGCTGTCAAAGAATCCTGGCAGCTGACAGCTGCCCTTGGCACGTGAGCGGAGCCCCGGCCTGGTGAAGCCATCGCGAAATTTCATATCGAGCGACTGTCAGTGGAAACACCGCAAACCGGCTGGCAGCCACTCCATCATTGACCAACCAGGGCCCTCCTGGTGTATTTTCTTACGGCTAACGGATCAATTGCACGACGGCAACCGATTGAAGGCTCTCGGACTCCGAAACCCACCGAATCACCTGCTAGACTGAGGGGTATCGCCTGTGCCTGAAATTTTGCATTCGCCTGTGCTGTCCTAGATATCCGACCCCACGCATACCCATAAACCTCATGGACAAGATTATTCGCCGGACGCATTTGGCCCAGCGCCATGCCATGCGCCGCAGAGCCCAGAAGGCCGAGGTCAAGCACGCCGAGACCCGGGTCAATACCAGACGGCAGGTGGTAGATTCTACGCGCGAACTGCTAGACCAGCGCAAGCAGGCCGTCAAGCAAACTCAAAACCTGTGGAAGAAGGGCCCACTGGCACCGAATCTGTCGGTCCTGGAGTCGTACGGCATTGTGAACCAGCCGTTCCGCCTAGACAACCGCGAGGTTCCTGTACGCGAGGACATTGTCAAGGAGCGCTGCGAGTGGGCAGGCGGCGTGCGGTTTTTGAACTTGGCGCTGGGCGATAGAGTGGTCATCCGCGAGGGCCCTATGAAGGGCAAAATTGACACCATCATGGAGCTTTCCCCAGAGACGGGCTGTGTGCGCTTGAGTAACTTAAAGGTACGTGACTTGTATTGGTGGCTTCCCCGTGTCCAGAGAAACAGCATGCTAACTAGGCCTGATAGTACCGTTCCCGCGTACCCGATTTCATTGAAAAGCTGTACCGCAACGAAACCGCCTTCAACCCTGAAATGGACAGTAACCCCGCTATCCCTATTTCCGCCGTGCGCCTAGTGTGCCCAGTTGTTATGCCCGGGTCCAGCGTTCCGCGTGATGTGATTGTGGAAAAGATTGTCACCCGCAACATCCGCCGCGATGAAGTGACTGGCGTGACAGAGTGGGACCGCGTGATCCCCGGCCTCAACGCCATCATCCCATGGCCCGAGAAGGAGCAGCCCGAGAACAAGACCCACGACTCCGACACGATGCGCGAAGACGTGTTTGCTGAGACCTTTGTGCCCACTCTACTCCGCCCGCCCATGCCCGCCCAGCTGATCGATGAGCTGCGTGGCAAGTACTCTCCATTCCGTACCCGCCACGAAGACTGGTATGTTGCCAAAAAGAACGCTGCAGAGGAGGAGCGCAAGGCTGCGCGCAGCATAGGCCCCGGCAAGACTCAGACTGCCGAGTCGATGCTGTCTCCTGCTGAGGAGGCTAGCAGGGCCCGCAAGGAAGAGCGTAGAGCCCGTGGACAGCCCGAGTTGTCGGAAGAGATGCTGGCCAAGATCGGCGAGGTTATGGCCAAGAACCAGTCCGCTATGCGGGCGGCAGCAGGCGTGGAAAAGGTGGACAGCGCGCTGGCTAGCAAATCATAGATGTGGCCAGTGGCTGTTACTATGGGCCGGGGCATGTGGTGGGAGATGAGGCCTTATTTTTCTGTATATTAGCTGTGTACGACGAATCGCGAGTGAGGTATGACTTCTCAAAAAAAAAGATGCGCTTGGCAGACAAGCCACAGTTCCATTTGTGTTAATGCTCATATGGTGCCGATGATTTCAAATTTCACTTGGTTAAATCATTCATGTTCTATCCATGTCCTGCAATGATACATCCATTCTCCTTGTTTTATTTTTCTTCTATACCAAGCCCCTCCTCCTACATCAGCCAAGTAATGAAAGTCGCTCCATGGCTTTGATAATAGGAGGCTCCTGTTTTTTCCGTATGCTCTGCATACTATCCATCATGACCGAGTCAGCACCCGAGGGGACAAAGAACTCTCCGTTCAAGCCCTCTACAACCTCAGCCTTCTCCAGCTCCGGCTCTCCAAACACTGTTGTCACTGCCGCTTTGCACGTCTCCGCCATCTCTGCAAAGAGCTTTTCCACCGCGCGAGCACGCTCCTGCATATTGCGTCTCACTAACGCCGCCACCAAGCGCTCTGTTTCACCCCGGGATCCGTCAACACGCTCAACCAAGCGCCGAACACTGCTGATCAGATACTCTTCCTCGTACACGGTTCCCTTGCGGCCGCGAGCACGCTTCTTTTCCTCGCGCCGGCGGTTCTTGGACGTGGCGCGACTGACTCCTGTTCCCACCGAGCCTACAGTCCCAGTGTACCGCGTGAAAAGACTAGCGCCGCCCATACTCATGCGGGAGCTAGCTGCGACCGAGATGTCATCGGGCACGTCGCCGCCGTGTCTTTCGCCTTCATAGAATGCAAGCGGATCCTCGGCAGCGCGTGCCCGCAGCTCCATGATGCGTGGTACCTGTGCAGCCAGCTGGGATTTGCACTGGGCAAGGAACTCGGTTGTGTTGCTGAGCGCTTCGACAATGCTGGCATCGACGGTCGTGGAGAGCAGATCACTGCGGTTCTTAAGTGTGACTGTGCGGATGGCAGAGGCAAAGTGATAGCCCTTGCACAGGCACCGCACTGCTTCTTCTAGGCTGCCCAGATAATCCATGTTAACTGTGGCGGCGCCTTCATAGTCTTTGGCTTCGTACAAAGCATCGGCCAGTGTCGTAGCCAAGTCTTGCATTTCATTGGCACTGAGAGCTGGGGTCTGGATCTGGGTATTGTAAAGACACTCTTGCCAGCATGATGCTCCAGCGGCCCTGTAGCATTTGGCAGCCTCAACATGTTTATTGAGAGATTCGTAAGCAAGACCAGCTTCCTGGTTTTTGGAGTTGGCCTCAAGGTACTTGGCATACAAGAGTGTCAGAGCAGCATGCTTCTCAACATCGTAGCGGAACAGAGACAAGGCTAGTTTATGCATAGAATACTTGATGGTGTAGTTGCAGAATTCATCAAAGACTTCCAAGTCCTTGAGATGGCCAAGGGCCTTTTCGCGGCGAGACAGGTGATCGTCAATAGTAAACTTTCTTCTGGTCTCAGGAAGTTCGTGGAGGCTTTGAATGAACGGGGTGTATTCTCGGGGGTCTTTTTGCGACTGCTGGGCTACTAAAAGAGCCAGACGCAAGTTATACAAGCCTAACGCGTGGTCGTACAGCATAGTGACATCAACCAAGAAGCAGATATGCTCCACGGCCTTTTCGGCTAGCTCCTCGTTCTCATCTTGCAACTGAGCGACTAGGAGAAGACCATCATCTGTGGCTGGCGGAAGCTTGCAGACGTGAGCAGTAATAATATTCTGCAATTTAGTCTCCTTGTTAGCCTGAAGGGCCTGGAGAACAGCGTTGCAGATACCATTGACTTTGCCATCCTGTCTCTGCTCCTGACCTTGTTCGTCAGATGAGTCGATGGGCTGGCCCTTGGTGTTGCGATACATTGTTTGTGTTACATCTTCCTCCTTGAGGGACGACAAGAACAGATCAACAGAAGTAGTAGACTGAAGTTGCTCGAGGAAAAGATTCACGTTGCTGAAGAACTGCCCAGGACGGTGATCGAAAAGAAGGTTCATGTCGACACGGTGCGTTCTGCAGTGCATAAAGGCCTGACCGTACTCCTTTTTGTCGATTAGCTGGCGGATGCCTTCGACTACCATGGCGCGAGGGTAAATGGTTTCAAGGTTTCCGCGGGGCATCTGTAGCACTAGGGACATTTGGGTTGGAATTGCAGTGACCAACTTTCCACCCCGTTCAATACTTCTGCATCGTTCATCAACCTCAGGATCATCGGCTGGGGCTTCCATAGCCTCGGCCGTTTCCGCAAGATGCACAAACTTGACCAGATGGTTGTTGGTAGTGAACACAATGTGGTCAGGTGTCACGAGGAACGAGGTGCAGTTCTTAGCAAGAACTTTTTTCCCAACGTATAAAGCTCCATTCCGCGATAGGCCTACGCCAATCTCTGAGCTGTTGACGGTGACAACATCCCATGTTATGAGGTTGTTTTGTAGAGTTGCCATAGAAGATACAAGAGAGCCCGGCTCAGTATCGGCGCGGAAGATTTCGCTTGAGTTCTCAGCCCGGAGAAACCCATTGGTAGAAAAGACGTCAAAATTGGTATGAGATCCTCCCTCCATCTCGATATCTTCATTGACGACCACTTCCTTGGACTGAGCGTCGACAGTGACCAGCATTAATTTAGAAACGTTGTTGGTGACTTGACTGAATATGAACTGTCGAGGGCCAACTGAAGAGATATCCAAAACTGTCTTCCAATTCTGTGCAATAAACTCAATCTTGGTGATGAGAAGGGCGGCAGCAAACTTGCCCTTCTTTGTCTTAATTGCGTAGAACTCAACATTGGTGTTGGTAACGATGGCTAAAACAGTGTTGTTGGAGGAAAAAGCAACATGCGAAATGGGAGACGTAGTAGAAAGAGTTGCCAATCCCATTGGGGGAGGAATATTAGCTGAGCTAAACGGGGTCAAGAGAAGCGATTTACCGTCGATTACTGCCACTGTGCCAAGGTCCTTAGGAGGAACCAGCGGGCCACGAGCTATAGCAAAAGTGTATTCAACAGAGTAAACGGTCGACTGGGAAGCCACCGACAACATAAGAGGTTTCTCGGTATGCCATGCAATATGGCTAACAGGTCCAACGCTCGGGAATACTTGTTTGAGATACCAGTGATAGTTGCCTGTTGTCCATAGCTGTAACTCGCCGTCTGCGTGGACAGCTAAGACTGTTGAATCGCAGTTCCAGTGCAATTTAACCTTCTTGGCTGTGCAATCACGCAGCATGAAATCTCCATGACGCAAACCGTTACGCTCGAAGAAGACAATTTTTGCATCTTCCCCAATGCGCTGTACGCCGGCTATCAGGTTGCCAGAAGGCCTCCAACTCAGGGCGGACTCTAGTCCGTCGACAGGCTCACTGACACCGTCTAGAACGCCGTCGCGGGTATACACTCTAATGGCTCTTCTGCTTCCCTTCAAAGCAGCGTTGATAGCAACACAGGTACCGTCACCGTGCCATGTAATGGTCGTGGCCCCGTCCTCGTAGGGACTAGACTCGCCCTGATCAACCTTGAGGGGAATCGTGGGATCACGAAGGGCCTTTGCACCGCGACCCTCGAACTGGGTCTCCTTTTTACCCCATCCCACTGAAACATGTTTGGATAGTGATAGGTCGTCGGCACTCATAGGAATCTCAGCTAAAGGGCTAAAATCACGGCCCATGAAGCTGACGGTATTAGTCTTGGACACAACAACAAGGACCTCTTCATCAGGAGACCAGCAAGCGGCCGAGATACCGACATCAATAGAGCCAATGATTTCGACAGAGGCAGCGGCATCAATAGAGGATTCATCTGGTTCCTGAACAACTACGATATCACCACCAGAAAAGACCACACATGTAGATGCGTTGTCAGTGAGATGATGCAGATCGACAATGGAGTCATGGCTCAAATCAGGAGTGGAAGCGTTGGCCTCCCACGAAGTGATGAGGTCTCCTCTGTTCCAGCACACTTAGCATTAGGGACCAAGTCTTGTAGACAGGAATAGTGATCTATGGTAACTTACGTCTTGGTCTTGACATTGAGCCGGGCCAAAGAGACGGTTGCATTGTCCTGTGAAGGTCCACTGGCGGAAATCACATCTGACTGTGCCGGGTCCCAGCACAGCTTGGTAATGTCTTCAGGGACATGCTCTACCGCCGCATAGCGAATGGGCCTGAGGTTGTGCATCGCGGGGCGGTTCTTGAGCAGACGGCGGGGAACCGAGCTTTTCCTGGAGAGACAACAGTGAGTTGGGCACGACGGAGAAAAGGCTCAGCTGCTTAAATATCCCAACAGCCTGCTATCTGGCTTTTGAAAGATCTGAGTTGTCGGTTGTCTACAGCCTTGGCTCATTGTGTGGTGAATGACGATGTGATACTGCTTGGTCGTCGTTGGTTGTGCAAAAAGAAAAGTGGGGTGGACCCGAAATAAGATGTTTAGGGTTGGCGCTCTACATCCAAGGGTTTAAAATGAATCGAAGAAGGCTGTGGTCTGTTTGGTTTAGTGGCTAACTAACTGTCCAATGGTAATGGTTATGCAGGTGTTTGGTAGCTTCCCTCGGCTTCTCCAATCTGAACTCTTCAAACTCCAATTCTCAACAGAAACGCGAGTCCAAAGGAGTAAGGGGCGAGGTTTGGATGATGCCGCAGACGGCAAGAACAGAGGTTTGGGGCAGAAATGCTCCAGTCCACCTAGTTAACAAATGAGCATCTGGGCCTTGAACGTGGAAGACTTTTCAGGCGTTTCCATGGTGTTGTCATATTTTTCTCTAGCTGTATATCACGAACCAGGAATCCATCGCATAAAGTAAAGGCAGAGTTTTTTTTTTCTCTTGCATGTCCTTGGCCCTGTCGCGCTGCCAACATCCTTGATGGCACTTGATGCTGGTTCGCATTCGTCACTATGGCGCAACCCTAGAACATGTGCCGGCATCCCATCTATCTTTATCTGCAGCAGGAACGGCCAACCACGCGTTGCCTCCCTTCCCCCAACAAACCACAATCCAAAAGCCAGAATCTACCAGCAAACGACGTCCTTTCCTTTGGCTCTCCAACATGCGTCGATATTTTGCCGGCCTGGCCTGATGCGACGGCCGCCGGTAACCCTGGCGTGGCATAATATAAAAGACACCAAGTCCCAGATTGCCCTTCCTTTCCGGAAGTTGGCGTCCATTTCTGACTTCTCATTATCTTCCACTGCTCATCGCCTGATTGACCCAAGAATCCAAGCATCCAAGCATCATACTTTGTTAATCCTTTGACCCGCACTCAGGAGCTGAACTATACTTGTGCATCTAAATTCGGCTGATTTTTCCCATCCTCCCCGCCAAACCTCTAAGAACCGAAGTCTGTTTTAGTCTCCCTTGCACATTTCCATCGCCTTTCTCTCTTCCACTCCTCGGCTCTCTTGTGTGTCTATTTTCTTCCATCCCATCTCGCCACCGTTCGCACTCTTCATCATGGACGAGGCATATAACAAACATGCCCCTCGGAATCGCTCGTTGGGCAACCTCAACGTCACCAGCATGGCTCCCGTCACTTCTCGGATGACGCCTCTACATGTGACGACTGATGCCGAGGTTGATGGCTTCCCATTCCACCAGACCTCGGAATCACTCCACGCCAATTCAAACAAGCACCACGTCCACTTCTCGGCCCCAGTATCGCCTTCACACACCAGTAACCTGTCTCCGATGACTCCTCGACGACCTGCTATCATAACCAAGAGCAAATCCCACGCCAATTTCTCCACCCACAACAGACCCTCATCGAGCAAAAGCCCGCGGCTGAATGCTAAACGCCCGGCTCCTCTTGAGCGCCAGGATAGTGACTGGCTGCCCCGGGCTGGCGCAGTGATAGCAAACTCGGCCCGTGAATTCAAAGGCCAGTCGTGGCTCGTGTCCCGAGATTCATCCACTAGCATCACTGGTCTACGTAGTGATAACCGCTTTTACGACGAAGAGATAATCCCGGATATTCATCGATCCCCCATTGAAAGTGAGCGCACAGGTGATCCTAGGGCAAACGCAAAACGAGGAAACTGGCCAGCCTCAGCCTTGGCATCACCTAGCATTTCTCGGCATAGCTCGCGTCACCATAGCCGCAATCAAAGTCGCGTGAGCTTCGCGGGCTTGACATCCATGGAAACGGAATCTGGGATGTCGGGCAAGGAGCCCAAGGAGGCATTGATGCCCCAGTCAATGATGGGGCCAGACTTTGTGGCACTAGACGACCGACTGGAAGCAGAAGAGTTGTTACGAGAAAGCCAGGACATGGAGCCAACACCCCAGGACGAAGAAGCAGCTGTGCGTAGATTGATTCGAGAAGGCGTAACACAGTCTTCGTGGATTAACATGTTGATGGGATGGAAGCCGAATGCCGACGATGAGGCTGACCAGGAGGAATATGAGGACGCGAATATTGATCAGGATAAGCTGTTTGATCCTGACAGGCGAATGGCGTTCCAGAGACATTTCGAGGGTGTATCGAATGCTCCCGAAGAGCGTGTTGAGCCGCCCAAGGCCGATGAGGGCGGCTGGAGTGATGCGGCATGGCTACTAAGTGTTGTTTCCAAAGTTATTCTATGAAGAGGATACTGCCCCTCATCAAGGACCAACCAAGCCTCTTCCCAGAGCCTTGCCTTGCTCGTATATGCTGCCATGGCGTGTCGGAGTTGAACAAGACACATCTTGTTTCCAAGCCAGGTCATGTATGACGTTTCCTTGTTATCATGTTTGCGACTAGGCCTCGTTATTGTTGGTTAGTATTGACAGGTCATGTTTCACCTAATTTATAAACGAGGCAGCTTCAAAGATTGAAGCTGTAATAGCCGAGCCGTATCATCCATAGAAAGAACCAAACTGAATGG
The DNA here is from genome assembly GCA_003671435.1 of Berkeleyomyces basicola. Lineage (NCBI taxonomy): Eukaryota > Fungi > Ascomycota > Sordariomycetes > Microascales > Ceratocystidaceae > Berkeleyomyces > Berkeleyomyces basicola. Next base: position 1,519,971 of record PJAC01000021.1, on the reverse strand, counting down.
AAGCACAGCAAAGCACAGGCGTCTTTCAACGGGCTAGTCAACGGGCTGTTTGTTGGTTGTACACATGACGTGACTTAATGTAACTCGACATCATAAATTGGTCATTTATATGATTCAACCCATCAAAACCTGTTTGAACTGTAATTTGTGCCCGACGTATACCACGAATTTCACCTTGACGGCCAACCCGCACCACGCGATTCATGTTTCCTCTTCTTTTGCTTGATGAAGACGTCACATCCATCACGTCAACATGATTACTGCTTGGAACTATACTGGATGTGGCCTGCTCGTGGTGTTATATCGCCGAGGCCTTGCGATTTCATGTGGGCTGAATATGAACCCACATACCTACGGATTTGCCATTTGCATGCCATTCTCTGAGAGCAGCATGAGAGCAGTGGTGGAGGATAAGCGAAAAGAAGCAAAGAAAACGGAAAAGGGAAAATGGTGTATGAGGACCAGGTGTGATAGGCTAACTTGGTCTGACTTCCTGTACTCTGCTTCTCATCTTCCAGCCGCCTTGCAACTTGTTTTTAGTTATTCCTCCTATCCCTTCTTTCTCTCCACTTCTCCACCACCTGATACATGCCTCTCAGTGGCCAGAAAGATGGTGTCCTACTAAATAAGACCATGTACCGCCAGTGGGTGGTTGTATAGACAGGAAACAGCAGGATTTCCCGGAACAGCCTTCCAGTTCCATCCTTATTCCACCTCTACCACAGCGGCTGGTCAGCCCTTCATCTCTGACCTGTCCTTGTTCCCTGCCCTATCGAACAAAGAGCCGGGACAGGAGGTGAGCTGGCGTTCCGGACCTAGAGTCTGGGCCGAGCAGCCTTGGCGAGAGAAGACGCTCTGTTTGAGACGCTCGTTGGTCAAGCTACGTTTTGGCTTTGTGGATGGCCTTGCATGATTATACAGTCACATGCACCTCCCCGCAGCTCGATACATTGGAAAAAACAACACACCCATTCAACAAACTTCACATGTCACACGCAGTCATGTATCCGTGTGTACGGAGTTCGTTTATTGAGGTTGTATCTACTCGCTTACTTGGTGTGTATAAGTATGTGACCATACAGCAGCCACCTAACCCCCCTCCCCTCATACACACACACCTTCCATTCGCTACTGTCCATTCTTTTGCTTCCCCCCCCCTCTTACGTTCGCATATGCGATTTTCAGGAGTTCTAAGCTTCGCGGGGTGTTGTATGCCACTCAATTAGGCAGCAAAAAAGGGGTGAGCAGCGTGATAGAGGATGTTCCGTTGTATGGCTATGTTCGGGCTTCCAGCATGCACGAAGACAGGGCGAATAGCCGATAATGTTGGAAAGAATAGCCATCCTCTTGATCGGATGTACGCTTTTGGATACCTGGGGTTAAGCTCCAAGGCTTCCTGCCTCAAAACAAGGCTATGATATAGGATGTGACTTAAGATTCCGAGTATATCTGAACCATGGCTCGTCTCCACCCCTCCCTTACTCGCTGCCCGCAAAGCTACCACGAAGTATTCACGCCCAATCCAGTAGAGCATGGACAAATTTGCTCCGTTTGCATAGTATCATTTCAATACCTGCATCCTAGCTGCATGGCAGGAAGACATAACGTGGCTAGTCCCGTCATAATGGTCTCTTCCGACTTGCGTTCAAGGTTCCCACTCTGCATACACAAGTCCTTATGTGTGCCAAGATTATTCCAAGTAGCGGGAGCTCTCGGGATCCTGCTTGGAACTCGACGATGTTCCGGGCAATATAGAACACCCCAGTGTCGCCGGCATTTCTAGCTTCAAAAGGCGTCTATGTGGTGCTTGTGTGTTGGTTTAGTCTCAGTATCTCTTCTCACGCACAAAACGATACTACATATAAACATACATAGCTTGCGGAACTCTTGGAGTTTGTGCAGTCTTTAATTCGGGAGTTGGACTCCTTACTACTAAGCTCCGCTAGCGCCCCTCTTTTTCTCCATGTCTTCGGCATCGTACCTTGTTTGTACACAACTTTGTGGTGATCGTCTGGCAAGCCATTCTCTCCCTGCTTCCGTTTGTTTCTCATGGAAAGTGGAGACAACACACAGAACAGATCGGATAGATAACGACGGGTGTTTGCATGTAGTAAATCTGCCTGGGAGAAAGGCAAAACGAAGGAGCATCTAGTAGAGACGGAACAGATGGAACTCGGCTAATGTACGCCTCTGCCACATCTTGTTGGTGGTATATACTGCTAAATGCCTGTATATATACAAGCTCAAGGGGGTGGGCCGAGTATCATGGACAGACAGACCGTTTCGATGGAGTGGATGTAGGTACAACTATACATGGAAGGAACTTGCTTAGACACATCTGTATCCGCCCCTATCCTCATAATCCTGGCTGGAAAAAGGAATGACATGAGGCCGGGAAAGAGAGTGCGGGGACAGCCAGTTGTTGGCTGGCTGAGGAAGAATACACAAAACAAGCGCCAATGTCGGGCTAGTATTGACAACGGCTACTGCTTGGTAGCCACAATTTTCCTTGGCCCAAGACAAGCGAGCCAGGGAATCATTTACTATAACTAGCTGCTTGGTCTCAACCTTGGCTACGGTCCTCACTGTCATATATCTACGTCTATATCCGGCTTGACCGTCATCTCTCATCGATGTCTCTGCTTTCACAAGTATCTGTCCATAGTACCATACATGACTACCCTGAATGGAACATGGTAAAAGAGGGTATACAGCATTACTACTCTCGTCCGTGGCTCATACCCAAAGCCTCAGTTATTTCTGTAGCCCCTGGGCGCAGATGTGTGCAATTCAAGCATTGGACAGCCAGCATGAAGGGGCGGTGAAACCAGCCATCCAGGGTGGTCAAGGCAGCGGGTGACATTTGGAATATGCAAGGCGGATAACTTGACCTCGGGTTGATGTGTTTGTACTTGTACATATGTATGAGCACACACATATGGAGTTCAGATTCCTTTTTTACCACGCAAGTTTTGCTATGTGCTGGTATGAAGACCCTAGTCTATGCACAAGATGAAAACGTAGGTAGCTTATTCTTATGCGAGTCCAGTGCACGCCAGGGGTTAGCAAGTGGAGAGCGGTATGACGTAGGTATAAATCTTTGGCTGGGTCAAAAGTCGATATGTTATTGGTCCCCTAAAGTGTGAAGGGTAGGGGAGGAGAGGTGGTGTCCTACGTACGTATTGTATGTGCATACATGAGCATCTGCATACATATCTAGCGCAACAGAGTGGAAAGAGAAAGCCCACTTTGGTACTGATGCACAATGCCAGAGGTTGGTGCAGCTTTCGGTAGATGGTCCAAATGAAAGGCTGTGAAGTGTCCGGAAGGATGTCATGTCGAGCCAGGGATTTGAAGCAAGAGAAACCCAGGCAAATGCATGCATGTTGTATGTGTGGAGGCTTGTAGAACTAACAAGCTGTAGCTAACGAACTATGTAGATATCGTCTCGTTGTACATAGCCGCAGTCCGTTGTGGCAGGTACCACAATGGGACGTGGTGGTGTAACAAGACCACAATTTTCCAAAGCACATCAATACTGCCCTTGTCGATTAGTGATGAGCGACAGAAATGCAGCAAGGGGTCTGAATTGCCAGAACACACAGAAAATTGGCGAAAAATTGGGCTTCTTTTTTAGCCACTTGCTCTTCCGCAGCTGCAAAGTTGCTCAACAGGAAAAAGAAAGGAGTCAGCGCGGTTTAGCGAGAGCAAAGATCAGTTGATATGCGAGGAGAGGATGAAAGGGGAGGAAGACTCAAGACATCAAGGCCCAAAGGAAGGGGAGAAGGTGTGAATGAGACAAGGAACAATGGCAGTCCTGTTGTTTCCCTCTTATTGAAAAGCCTTTTGAGACTATTACTCTCAGCATGTCCACCGAAGCTGACTATCATGTATCCCCTAATAGCTGATCTCTAAGATAATTATCGCAGCGTTGTTATGGCACAAGTGCATAGAATATCACATGCACCAACCACTCTAATTGCTTGAGAACCACCACATGTGTACAGCATGGGACGGGTGTGCCACCATCGGTAGCATAAACGCATAGTTACGGCATCCTTCCTTCTCTTTAGGAAGATCATCTGACCAAAGGAATCCCTTGGAGTCGCAGCAGAAGCATGATGACGATGACGATGTGGAGTGCGCCTCTGTGCAAATTTTTCCTTCCCATGTACAACTCAAGCAGCGATGAACATGCGCCAGGGGGAGGTGGGAATCCCGAAGCGAGCAGGGCTCTACACAACGCCAGTGAGATTTCCCTAGCAAGTGGCGGCCCTCTTTTCCTTGCCAACCAATATGGCCTACGCCTAGTTACTTGTCATAACTTTTTGAAGCATCTAGAGACAATGTGGATTCCCTTCGGAGTTTGCAGTAGGGCGAGTAAGATTTTTGGGTTTCATATTCACGAAAGACAATGCAATATTACAGTCTCGGAGACCGAGCTGCTTGTAGTACAATGAGATCTAGTGGTACGCGAAAATGTCTGAAAAAGCAAGAAAAACATGCCACACAACTCTCTTAACTATGTCTGGGAAAAGCTCGGGGCGGTTGAGTCAGCTTCTAGAATGGTGCAATCATTAGCCCCTGTGCTTGCAAGCGGACTGCAGGGTAGATGGCACAGTCCCGATGTAAATGCCGAGTTGTATTCGCCACGTCGGCTTGCTGGGCAGGTAAGCCACCCTTTGCCAGTACAGTAAGAGCCAGGCGCAGAAATGATGTCAGTAGAGAGAGAAAACAAAGTCGAAGGATTACGAGAACTCTGTACAATGCCATTGTGATAGTAGCACATACGCTCATGTATACATGTTGTCCGTAAACACATGTGTTATGGTCATAGGCTGCATACCCATATCCACGCATGTTCTTGATATCATCCTCAGCCATGAAATCTACAAGTACGTGCGCCTTTAGGGCTCTGTATATATGTTCATGCTTATTCACCGCTTCAATACAACAGCAACGCCAGAAGGAGGCAATTATGACCTGTCCCATGGCATGCAAAACTTGTAGAAAACAGTGCCGGCAACACACACCTTTTACATGTAAAAATAAAGTCCAAGCTCAGTTGAGGTTCCGGACGAAAACTTTCTCGCGCGTCGAGGAAAGAGCCTGGGCTGCCAGGACAAGCCCCGGTGATGGCAATAACCTAAAAAGAGAACGCGTGCTGGTGACGACGCGGGAAAGGAAGGAGCACTCGAACATCAGACGATATATAGAACAACACCCGATCTAGAAATAAAACGAGCCGGAGTATGGACGTAGGATGGAGATGAGGCTCAATGCAAGTATGTTGTTGTCCTTCATGAATGAAAAAGAAAAAGCCCGAAAACAAACATCAACAGGGGGTTGAGGTTTGATTTGTTCTAATAATAGAAGACAAGACGTGCCCATAGCTGGCTTTGAACCATCGTGGACTCTCCCCTGAAGAGCTAACCAGACACACGGATGCGCAAGTTTACTTGTGCTTGTAAGACGTGGCTTGGCAGAGGGAGAGGGAGATGGGATGGGGACTTGCTGACTTGATTCTCGGGTTTGCCTCTCATCCCTTTGTTCTGACTGTTGCCGACCTAAATCCCAGAGGCCAGGCCAGACATGCCAAAAAAAGAAACGCTCCTGCATAGTTACTCCTCGGCATATATTCGTCAGTGGCCAGTAAAATCAAAGAGAAACGGATGGTCATGTGGTCGAGTGAATTACATCATGGCGAAGAAATGCGACTAGCTGCTTGATATTTGAATGGTTTAATATGAACAGGGACTTCTTCCTGGGCCTCTTTTTTTTGCAGCATAATATTTTATTTCACAATGGCCTACGCCAATTGCCTTCATCATCAAAAAGTAGCCAAAAAGAAGATGATTAAAAGAATTGATAAATTCAAAGTCCAAGACATTAGAAATAAGCTCAAGGAAAATAGGGCGGAAAGGAAGTTGACTGCCGGCCGGCCACGTACAGTCCATCCCATCTCGGGTATTGTCAAGTCGGGCTTTTTGGTCTATCCTTTGTCTGGAGGCCTACTCAGATCTTGATCGATGCGCGAAAGAGCCGAATGAAGCTATGTACCAGAAGGATGTACTTGGGACTCTACTATGGTTGTGGACCGTCCTGAGTGTCCTCGTATGGCACCCAGCACTCTGCTCACTTCCCCGCGAACGAGCCATCCACTTAGACACAGCAAGATAATGAGAGGTACTCTGTGGCTGCGTATGCCTCGCACTCGTGAATGAGGTAGTTAACCAACTATAGCCAAGTATCTACATATGTACATACATACATACGTACCGACGTATCTGGGTGTACTTGTAGCTATACAATGTATGTTCCAAGGAACACAGGGAAAGAATCCTTGCGGTTATTTCTAGAATATCAGCGCACATGCACCTACTCTTGTATACAAGTAAAAGATGATCTAATCTCCATCCTCCATGTATAAAACACTGGTTCTAGGGTCGTCTTTCATACGTATACGGCATCCATAGATGTATTTGCACCTATTATGGCCAGGATGAGGCGCCATTGTCGTTCAAGGGCCCCCGCTTGAATACTCAAGAACTACCAGTTACTGGATATAATAATGGCCAGCGCATCGAGGTGGGAAGGGAAGGCTAAGAGCAGATGGACATGGAGCCATCTCGATGTGTCCCTGCGAGCACTCGAGTATGGTGGGACGTATTTTGGCCTGCGTGTGTACTCGTACATGAACGTTGATCTCAGCGCTTCGACATAGCCCATCCATAAAAGCACGCGGTGTGTTGTGATTCATCCAGCATGTCGTGATCCAACGGCGCTTCCTTGTATGCTGGTTTGTCGGCCCAGGTCAATCAGTTGCCCAGTGAGCCCGGTTGGTAGCAAGATTACTCGACAAGGTTGCATGTAGCCCAAGCAAGGAAACTCGAAGCTTCTCCAAAGCCAGTATATAACCAGACGAGTGAGAAGGTGGACACAAAATAGAGAGAGAACATAACCCCTCTCCCCCCACCTTTCTACTCCTTCGCGCCGATACGTGAACATTGGTAATGGTATATGTATGGCTAGTCAGCCTCGTAGTGCGAGTGTCCAGACAGAGTTATTGGCCTAGTCTCCAAGACCTCGAGAGCTCTCGTGCCGTGACAACTGTCTGGGCTGCCGTCGTTGGTCTTGTCCTTCTGGTTCCGGTTGGCTTGCTTGATACGCTTCTTCTTGGCTGTCTGCGGTTGAATAGTTGACGTGACTCGTCCTACCAAGAAACCCGAGAAAGCGCAAGTGTTGGTAGTTACCCGTGGGTACATGGATACATTGGCTCTTCAGCTCACAGCAAGTGGCAAGTGCCAACTTTAGCGTGGCTGCAACTTGTAGACTTCGTTAGCCTTCTAGCCTCTTTCCGTTTTGGCTTGAGATATTTCGCCGGTCTTTTTTCTCCTTTCTGCAAATGAAGGCGCCCCCCCCCCTTTTTTTTTCCGCCCATCTTTGTGCTCCTCTTCTCTTCGTCTTTTCTTCTTCCTCCCGCATCATTGCATCATCGCCGCCCTCGTTTTTTCCTCATCCTTGCGCACTTCGCCGCCGCCGTGTGTCCCTTCGCACCAGGCCCATCCATTGCCCGCATCGAACCGGCACCTGCAAATTTCCGGTGTTCTAAAAATTGAGTCTTATCCGACCGCGATCGCTGTGAGTCGTCATCCTTCTCTGCTAAGCCAGGCCAGGAACTGTCCCGTCAAATAAGCAGCCCCTCACTCCCCCGGCTGCACTCTCGTCCCAACCCTCGCGGTTCTCATGCGCTGTCCAGACGAGATAGATTGTATCGCTGGCTCTCTGTTGAATTGGCTCGCCTCTCCCCTCCCCACACACACGTCTTGCCGCAAAGTACGGTCCCGTCCTCTCTGGTTGTCCTCGTCCTCATTCTCCTGCATCTTCTCTTCCATCGCTCTCGTCATCGTGTCACCTTCACCTTCCATCTGCACTCACCCCGTCCGTCACTGTATCCCTCTGGTCTGTGGACCTTCAACTCGGCGTTGTATGCCCATTCTTGGTGTTTGTGTGCGTGCAGTAGCCCCGGTCTAGGCCACGCCTCACCTCACCTAAACAGAGCCAAGCCAACCAAGCCGGGTTCTGCCAGATTGCGGGCTACATTAATATCTGAACTAGTTAGCTCCTCCCACGCAATCCAAGGGCATGACACCACACATAAAGTGCTCTAAGAAAATCCACAGCTTGTATGCATGAGAATTTCTGCCCCGCGTCATAGGCCCACTTTTCCCATCCGTGCCCAATTTAACAACAGCCAGCAGAAAGCAAATCAATTCACTGATTTGATCTCGCCATGCCTTGAGAACCACGGCCTTGCCTTGCTTGTCTTGCCTGTCCTCGCATCTCCCTCCATCCTTTTGTTCTGTCACCTACAAGTACAAGGGGAAGCCGGCTTTATCTTGTCTCTTCTTGCGGGAACTACTTCTACTGCCAGTCCCCCGGCTTTCTTCTCTGCACTACCTCCTTCCTGCCCTAGCACTTTTATCTCGTCAACTTGTTCCTGGGCCTTTTTCTAGTCCTAATTACTGACCTCTACTGTTCTATTTCTCTCAGACCAGCCCAACATTCTCTTTCTTTTCCCCCACCTATCTTGTTATATCAATTGGCATATGTGTGGTGCTACCTACACCTCTTGTCTCTCTTAACGGAACATATCATCTTTGAACCGTGAACCTGAACCGCAACCTGAACCGCAACCTGAGCTCTCTCCATCTGAATTCTCCCGAATCCTGACTCTGATAGCTACCGGCATCTTATACTTGTTCGACTTTTGCGTCTGTCATTACCTTTCGTCAAGCCCGTAGACGACAAACGTGCCCCGCTCCCGCACAAAACACAACGCCTTTTCTCCATCTATTTCTCTACATTGATCTAAACTTCAGGCCAACAACCGGCGCTGTGAAATATTGACCTTTCCTTCGCTTTCTTACAATTTATCCAACACTGCTAGTTTGATTTTTCTCTAGCTACCTTGTAGTCGCCTCACTTGAATTTCCTCTTCCGTCATCTACCTCGTTCTTCCATTCAAATTATCCCTCTCTTTTTACTGTGTCAACCGCCCCTCCATTTTGCACATATTTTTCTTTCTATCAACTGCCTACGATACTGAGTCGCCTTCGCGAATTAGTGGACTCCTCTCAAACTCGAGTCCTCGATAACCCAGCGGCATCATCCATCTCTGGGCTCCGTCGAATTCAATAGCCACTTGCCATTTGATTCATCTCTCGAACAAGGCGTCTCCAGAAATACTCATCATGTCGTCAGTAAGTTCTTGATGGATTTCTTAGGAGCTCTGTCAATCCCTAGCAATCGGCTAATATTTGGTGCTCATAGCCAATCGAAGACATGGAGATCATTGATCTTGGCGACGGCTTTGATGCTATGATCTTCTCCCAGATTCTTGAAATGGATGACAGCGACTCGGACCGCTCTTTCAGTCGCGAACTTGTTGTCGATTACTTGAGTCAAGCGCGTGACACCTTTGCCAAAATCAGAGCAGCTTTGTAAGTGTAACCACCTTTATAGCCAAATTTCTTTATACTTGGCTGCGACTTCTATCCACTGTTTCCCAAAAGAAGAAAAAAAGCTAACTTGTATCCTCCCTTGACATAGGAAAAAACACGATCTACCCGATCTCTATGATCTTGGTCACTATCTCAAGGGCTCGTCGGCCGCCATAGGACTGACCCATGTCCAGGTACACTGCCAAAAAATACAACAGTATGGCAAGCTACAGGATATCGATGAGAAAACTCTGACTCCTGAGGCGGCTTTGGATCTCATCAGCACAACTCTCGAGGTGTTGATCACCGACTTTGAGGCTGCTGAAACCAAGCTCCGCGACTTTTACGGTGACTTTGACGAATTCGATCTTCCCGCTATCCCCCAGGGCGGTGCGGAAACGCCCCAGGAAGACGCAGAAGATGACGTTTCCGATAATGACGAGAGTGACAACGAGGATGAAGATAATGAAGACGACGATGCTCAAAACCAGCAAGAAAATAAGACCCAGTCTGCCAAGGCATAAATCAAGCAACAATATCGCGCTGTACTACTCAAGATCTAAAGCCTTGGCCTGGTTTATCTCAGTCTAGCATCAAGGCTAGAGATAAGTCAATCATCCACTGCGGCTTCCTGTCATGGTAAGGTCTTTCAGCAAGATCAGGTCACTTGACCCTTTCGCGTTGAGCTGTTTGTCGCCTTTACCCCGTCTATTCCTAAGCGGCGATCTCATAGGTCTATTCTTCAGCTTTGCCTAGACATGGTAACCGGTCCCAAGAAACACAGGACCAAGTCCTTGGTGCCCAGCATTTCGATTTTGTTCGCGTGTATTCCCGCCTTGCCTTCATGTTGTACACCATATGCATGCCTCTTTCCTTTCTTCAACTTCTTTTCTTTTCTCTCCTTAAATGTTTTGACTGTCTAGTCAGTCCGTTATACCCACCCATTTCATGATTACGGCGCATAAAAAAAGGCACCCTTGACGTTCTCTCAACATTGACTTCGTTTTTGATGCATACGATCTAGATGACGCAGTACGACTTGCTTTGTCATGGTGTTTTCTATCGATTTTCAGCTACAGATTTTCTTCAAGGATTTTCTTTTCGTTTTTTTTGTTTTTCTTTTTTATTTGGTTTCGGTTTCTGCCATTTTCATGAAGACTTTTTTCCTTTTTTTTCAGCCACTCTGTCTTTTTTTGTGGGAGCAATAAAACAAAATATCCTGGCTTCGGTAGCCTTTGACAAGCATATACACACATACAAACAACATGAGCAGAGCAGAAATAAAGCGGGGGATGTGACTGACCGATACCAGTAGCGAAGGAAATTTCAAGTGTGGCTTGTTGTCCACAGGTAAACGGTGACAGGGATCAGGTCTACTCCGGATATGCAATGTCCAGAGGTCCGGTAGGCCAAGTTGGGCATGGCACCCTGTTACCGGATACCCATCCCACTGCGACATTGCTCCTCCAGGCTCATGTTACGGCACAAACACAGACACCGAGAATCCCGGCAGCAGCAGCAGCAAAAAAAAACATAATATCAGCCCAAACGGCACAAGACACGCATACTTGCTGTTATGTGCATGGCAGCAGAGTGAGAGTGGGTTTTGCGTGTCTCAGCTCTGTCCTGAACGGGACGCAGAGGGAAGAAGGAATCCAGCCAACCCTGTCTAGGCATCGGAAGGGCTCGCCTGCGTGGAAGTGCCCAAGAGCCATGTACCTGGTGGTAGACAGATGACGATAGGAGGAGAGAGTCTGGGTCTGGCTGAAAGATGGGGGAGGGGGAGGGGGAGGAGGGGCAAGAGGCGGACGATGGGGGAAGTTGAGCTGCGTGGGTCTGCCACAAGTCTCCCACAGCTCAAGTACTACAAGTAACTACACATAACTCGTTGTGCAAGTAGTTGGTAGATACGCAAGTGTATGTCCATCTCCTGCGCCGATGATACTTTTCAACTAGTTAGCAAGTCTCGCCTCCTCCCGTGAGAGGCCTATCACGAGTCTAGTACACATGCTTGTATGTATGTGCCTGACAACTCCATCTTGGATTCCTGTGTTCTTTTTTGACAGATCCTAAACAGAAAAAGCCAGCCATCAGTCAGCTATTGCAACAGTCTCAGAATGGGCATATTTTGCTCGTTCGTGGGCTCGGCAGAAACGGAGGGAGGGGGGGTGCCTGTATGTATGTACATACATACATTGATATTCTTGTAAGCCCCTCCCCCTCAGCCCAAGAGCACAAGACCCCAAATGGCAAATGTCATTTTTTTGCAAAAGAAAAAAAGATACAAACGCAGCATTCATGCACCTGGCTTCTTGTGTGTACCTTTCCCATGAACACAAGTTTGAGCAAGCTGTGATATGACGTTAGTCCTGTGATAGGTCACCAACGAAAGTAAAGTTTGACGTTTGACAAAGACGAGCAACGGTTCCCCCTCCCCCCCCGCACTCCTAGAGACAGCCTTAGGGTTCACAGATACTAAGCTAGCTCAACCCTAGACGCCTCTCTCTAGCTTGACGTCACGTCCTCATCAAGCTTTGAACATGACAACACCTCATCCACCCCACCAAAAGAAAAACACCCACCCCAAACTCACAAACAATCACACAGACTCAACAAAATGACACGCCGCCCAGCACGGCCTCCGCGCCTACGACCCTCGCACTTTCTCTGCATCCCACTGACCACACACACCTCCCGCCCGCAGCTACAGCGCAGCCTGGCCGCCTTCCGCGCGCACGCCGCCACCACCCCGGCCCTCGGCATCCCCGCGCCCGCCATCCGCCCGCCGGGGACCATCCACCTGACGCTGGGCGTCATGGACCTCGCGACGGACCCGGCAGCCCTGGCGCGCGCGTGTCGGCTGCTGGCGTCGATGCGGCCGGCGGCGCTGCTGGACGCGGTGCGCAGCGAGGTGAGCGGGGCTGCTGCGGTGGCGCAGGCTTACGCTGGTGCAGGTGCTGGTGCTGCGGGGCAGGCTAGCGCCCAGCGCAACACGGATGCCGATGGGCCGGCGCCGGTGCTGAGTATTTCGCTGACGGGCCTGCACCCCATGCACGAAGTGGGCTGCACATCCGTGCTGTACGCGCGCCCCAGCGCCAGCGCCAGCGCCAGCGACAGCGACAGCGCCGGCGTGCTCGAGCGCTTCTGCGCCAGGCTGCGGCAGGTCTTTATCGACGCGGGGCTGATGGACGGCGAGCGCGAGCGCGCGCTGCGGCTGCATGCGACGGTGGTCAACACGGTGTACCTCCCGGGCCAGGGCCGCGGTCGCGGCCGCGGGCAGCGCGTGATGCTGGATGCGCGCGCGGCAGTAGACTGGGCGGCGGATGTGCAGTGGATGCGCGATGTGCCGGTGGAGCAGGTGGCGATTTGTCGGATGGGCGCGTTGCCGGTGGGTGGGGAGGATGGGGAGGCGTATGTTGTGGAGGTGGCGGTTGGGATGTAGGGTTCGTTTTGAGGTGAGGAATATTTGTGGTGCATGCATGTCTCGTGCAGAACGGCAGATGGAGCGGTTGGTTAGAATGAGATGCTAGACAACAGAAAGGTCCAAGAAGAGCCTACAAGTACTGATAATTGTCAAGCTTGGCAATCACAAGTAGTTGGAAAAAACGAGATAGATTGGCAATATATGCCACTATAGAGTATATCACTGGCAATACAACAACCCAATATTAGTGAACACCACAGAAAAAGTAAAAGATAGACGTATAATGAGGGAAGGGAGAACCACTAGATGATAGAGAAAAGTATAGAACATGGAATAACTCGACCCCCAAGAACCCATAGGCTGAGAGAGAAACAGGAAGTCTAGATTCTGGCTGAGATGTGTATATTTATGTAAAGTAGCCCGACGAATCGCAAACAAATCGTGGTTGTCGTAGCTTGTTTGCTAGTTATAGAACCAAAACAAATGGTAGAAAGCCAAGACAAACAAAACAGAACGTAAGTGGTTTAACAGCATGGATATAAAAAGATGATGAGAGAACAAAGTAGAGAGTCTAGGAGAGCTGATTGGAAAGCAATCACCAGTCTACCACTCATCGATATAACCGTCCAACTCTCAGACGTCACAAACAAGGGCAAGACGGAAGACTGGATATAGTATAAGAGCAATAAAGGCGGCAGACAGCTCTTTGCCGCAAGCACCTCAGTGGGATAAGCAGCAAGAATACGAGAGTTGAGAGCAGTGAAAAGGAGAAGAGACAAAGCAGCATCATATATAGCAAGGAAAGGTAATAAGAGAGAAAAAGCAAAGATCTGGGAACAGCAACAGTAAATGGAAGAGGAAAGAATAGTAACAATAATCCCTTTCGAGCTGTGAGTATGGAGAAACGCAGGTCAAACTAATAAGTGACAAAAGAACAAACAAATTCTCGCCAACGCCAGACTTGGTTTCCCCCTCCCTTGGATCCCAACGAAATAATACCAAAAGTGAAGCAAGAGATGAAGAAAAAATGGAAGAAGCATAAAAAAATATGGAAGAAAATATCAACGGATGAAGAGAAGAAGGGTGAAAGGGAAAGAAATAAATAGATAGTGTGATTGATCCCATCCCCGGAGAAGAAGAAAAGTAAGGGCAAGAATAAGTAACACCAAATAAAGGGGGGAGAGCGGAAAACGGGAGAATAAACCAACAGAGAGCCGACCGCCATAATGAGAGACAAATGAAAAGAGATAAAACAGAACCTTGTAGAAAAGCTTAAACTACACGCTCGAACCACAGAAAGCTCACAAAGAAACGCGGGTTGTGAGAAGAGGGGAGGGGGGGAAGAAAAAACGAGGTAGGAATAATATGCGAATCTTCCCAGCGCCCCCCAGCCCCTTGGACAAAAAGAATAGTGTAGAAACAAAAAGAAAAATAGCCAAGACAACACCACGCCGGTCGCACTCGTTTAAAAACGATTGCTTGCGGCCCAGATACTCGCTGATGCCGAGGCAGCCCACTCGCTCTCCTCGTACGGCGGAGTGGGCCACTTGAGCTGTGTATCGAGCGGCTTTTTTATTTCCAGAGGCTTGGGTGCCAGGGCCGACTGGTCGGCGAAGAGCGCAATGTTTCCACTAGCAGAGGGTGACGGCGTGGGATACGGGTTGGAGATGGCCATGGTACTGGCCGATTGGCGCAGCGGCTTGGCGCTGGTGGCGGCAGGCATCGCGGCAGTTTGGGCGATGGTTTCCTTGTCCATCCGCTGCATGGCGCTCTGTGTGGACGAGAGCACTTCGTCGAGAAGCTCATCTTCCTCGTCGGGTGTGTCGTATTGTCGGCCGCCAGGGGCGATGATCTTGGACCGCCGCGTGGTGCGGCTGCCAAGGGACCCGGTACCGGTATTCCGTGCGGCGCCGAGAAGGTTGTCAACAGACTTGGGGTGCTGGGCCTTAGGAAGAGAGTGATGCCGCTTAAGATTACTCGCGTTCTGGTGGGCCTGCGGCGGTGGTGAGTGGTAGTTGGCTGGGTGTTGGATTTTGTGCCCAGCATCGTGGTTTTCTGGTTTAGGGGCAATTGCAGAGTCTATGATCATGGAGTTGCGGTTGCTGTTAACTGCCCACGGGCTGCAGCCAGCCTGGGCCTCGATATCATCGTAGCTAGGTGATGCGGGTGTCATGTGACGGCCTGATAGTCTCCTTGCGCGCTTGCGGAGATGTGAGAAGAAGCTCTCCTTGTGGCCGCTAACGGGTGAGGTCAGGCCAATAGTCTTGTCGTTGTAGTTGTTAGTGCTTGAGTTAACAGACAGTTGTCGCGCAATCTTTTTGTTGCGCTCGTCTCTATTTGCTTGGGCAGTAACGGTGTCTGAGATGGGAGAAACGGGCTTGATAGAAGGGAGAATGTTTATAGGGGCTGTTGAGCCATTGGCCCAGGTTGCCCGCTTGGCCGCGTTGGCGGCTTTCTTGGCGGCAGCAGCCGCTGCGGGGACCTCACTGACAGAAGGGCCGCCAACGACGCTGACCGGTGATGGTCTAGGCGCATCCTTTGCCGGTGCGCTGTGAGAGTTGGTAGAATGGTCAGGGTTGCTTTCGGAACGCCCAATTAGTGACTTTCGGAACCACGAAGGCTTTGAGGATAGTGCAGGGTTTGAATTGTGGCCGGCAAGAATGACGCCAACATCCTTGGAGCCACGGTGGCTTATGTCAGATTGCTTGCGACCCAGAATTCTTGAGGCCGATGATCTCGGTCTCAGCGGGTCAACAGCGTCATGGAAGTAGTCGTGAGCGATAGCCTGGGTGGAAGTCGGGCGGGTCTTGGGGTCCCACATCAAACACCAAGTTACAAAGTGACTGAGTGAGCCGGGCCACTGAGGAGCTTGCAGAATTGTTTCCATTGCATGGGGGGCCATTTTGGGGAACGAGAAGCCCAGTTTGTTAGCCAGGCGAATACCATCCTTCCACTCGCCGCCACCAACCCGCGCACCAGCCTTGTTGTACCAGTTGCCGGGGCTGCCCATGATTTCGCAGACTCTCCACACCTGGTCAACTTCGTTGCCACCAGGGAACAGGGGCTTTAGGGTAGCGACCTCAACAGCCATGGCGCCCACGGCCCAAATATCAACAGGGGCCGAGTACTCGCCTGCGCGAAGTAGAACCTCGGGTGCTCTGTACCAACGGGTTGAGACGTAGGTGGTGTAAGGAAGCTTTGAGTGGGTCTCTCTTGCAAGACCAAAGTCGGCGATTTTGACGGCATAGGTGGGATGGTTGGAAGGGGTGGCAACAAGTGATGAATAGCGTCTGAGCGAGCTCATGTCGCTTCCGGAAGTCGAAACCAGGATGTTCTCAGGCTTGATGTCACGATGGAAAAAGTTGTGGGCATGGATATGCTCCAATCCAAGCATGATCTGATAGAGAATACTCTTGACGGTTGAGTTGTCAAGGCACTTGTGGTCACGCGACTTCATGAGCTGGTAGAGGTTCCCCTCCATGTACTCCATGCAAATATGAAGCTTTTTGGTAAAGGGGTCCAGGAAAATGTCCAAAGCCGGAACCAGATGGCTATGGACCGGGAGGGTCTTTAGAAACACCACTTCACGGAGTTCGAGGCATGGTGCGAATGAGTCGAAGGTCTTTTTCATAGTTTTGATGGCAACCTAGAGACAATCAGCGAGTTAGAATGAAGGTATTGTGAGATTTCCCGTTTCTCGACTTACAACGCTGCCTCTTCGAGCAATGTTAGCTCCAGCTGTCCGTATTCTAGCTAGAACAACTGTACCAAAGCTACCATCGCCGATATCCTTGAGAATCTCGAAGCGATCTTCGAGCGAGAGCGTGTTTGGCGCATGGGCGGCGGCGGCCAAGCCGCGGTGAATCAGGTCGGGAGTGCTCGTCATTCTGAGTCGCAGGTTGGTGATTTGGAATGGTCGCCTGTTAAGTTCCTGGAATAAGAGCAAAAATGCACAGCAGTCGTATCATCCAAAGGCTGGGAAATCAAGCGCGTACGATGCAGCGAGCGACGAAATGCGGTCAGGTGTTCGTGGGGCTGGAGCTGTCGGTGTAGATGTAAATACAGCCTCTACAGCGCTTGATCGAGAAAAGCTAAAAGAAGGTGATGGCTGGCAATATGGGCAGTGTAAATTCGGCAAATGTCGCTTCCAGACAGGCAGTCGAATAGCAGAAGAAAATGGTCGGTCGACGAGTTGGTGATTTGGTCCTGCGGAGAGGATTGTTGTCGGTCACTCAACTACGGCTCTAGATTGTTCGCCATGAAATCAGAACGTCGCGGTAGGAAATCACAGGGCACTAGTGGTGGAGAGAATCGATGGCAATGGCAGGCGCAAAAATAAAGAAAAAGATGCAGAAGCACAGAGACGCATGCAGAGTCGCTGAGAGCAGAGGCACGACAGGAAGAAGAACACAAAGAATAGAGCCGCGACAATGGCGAAGAAAAGGTGATGTAGGGCCTCTGGGGAAAAGGAGTGCGAAAAGGGAAAGGAAGGGAAGAGAAGAGGTCAGAGGTCAGAGATCAAGAGAGACAAAACCCTGGAGCCACGAGAGGAAAGGGTCAAGTCGCCGGTCCAAGGTCCAAGGTCCAAGGTCTAAAGAAAGAAGGGGGGGCGTGCAAGAAGAAGAAAGATTGTGGAATGGTTTGATTGGGATTTAGGATTGGAATTGCGGATTAAGATCAATGGGGACCGACCCAGCTACTGGCAATAAGGGAATAAGGGGCCCAGCAGAGGCACAACCAAGTAGGTACCTACGTATGTGTGTAGAGGTACTTACGTACATGAGCAACAAGGTAAGAACTTGCTTGTACCTTGTACAGGCTGGTATTTCCCAATGTGGATGAACCAGACGTAAAGGCCAGCAACTACCTTGTATAGGTATCTACCCACCTACAGCTCTACCTACCTAGCCATGTACCTGCCAATGTACCGACCTATGTACCTGTTCATGTACCTGTCCATGTACCTCTCTATGTACCTCTTGGAGGGGCCACCTTCTAAGAGCTCAGGCCAGCCAACCAAGAACAGGACAGGACTGGATAGGGGAGAGGGGGGAATTGACTCCTTTGCAAGCTGGTGGACAGGACACGGCCAAGGGGAGAAGAGCAGAGCAAAGCATAGCAAAGCAGTTCAGTCGTCGCCCGCATGCAAGGAGCTCCGCTGTTTCTTTCGTGCAGCCGGCCAAAGACGCGTCTGCTCGCGGCTACACGCCCATCACTCGCTCTCCGCGTCTTTGTGCCTTGTGCTTTGTTCCTCGTGTGCAGGCAGACCTGACGCCAAACCGGCTTCGAGTGCCCTTCTCTGCCATCAACGAACTACATGCGATGTGCTTGTACCGGTACAAGCACCACCCGCCGGCTGCTTGTGGCTCAGGGACACCCCAAGGGACATTGACACTCACCCCCCAGCAAGCAGAGCAAGCAAAAGAGGCAAATGAACAGAAAGGGCCGGGGCCAGTGTTCGCCTGCTTGGGATGAGATATGGGATGGGAGACCCTGGCAAGGGGTCTGAGCAGAGGTGTCCACCATCCACCATTAAGCATTAAGCATTGAGCAAGCACTGCACCGCAAGTGTCAGACAGCCAGAGCAGAGCAGAGCAGTTGTGCAGATGCGAGCACAACGCTGTGAACAAGTCCTCGTCACTCACTTGGCTTGGTGCACTTGTGACCCCTATACGCCTTTGCCTATGCAATGCATGCATGACCACTGCTCGGCCATGTCAAACCTGCTTAGCCGATTAGGCGGCCCTGGACACACCGAACACCATGGACCAAAGCGAGGAGCCACGACAGCGTGCCCCCAACCTCGAGCATGTAGCTGTCCAGGTCACCACATGCCCACACCACTCAGGACTTGCGTGCTGCCAACAAGACGACATCCATTCTCCGCGGTCGCGATGCGTGCAGGCGGTACACCTCCAAGCATCCGCAACGTCACCTCACCACCTTGTTCACCCGCCCGCTAGCACCGTTGAACTATGAGGAGCACGCACTACCTACTCCTACCAGTGCTAGTGTCTTGCGCAGAACCCCGTAACTAAGCCCGCTAAAGAAACACCTGAAATACTTGATTCAACCTGCGAGAAACATTCCCTCGGAGCGCCAGCTTACTTATGTACAAAGGGCACCGCCAATTTCGCTAGTGCTTCGGGAGCTCGCAAGTTCCAGAAGGCGTTTCCTTTCTTTTGACATCACTAACTACATACACAGCAAACTAGCAACTATTGTACGAGAATCGTATCCTATTATTATCCATCCCGCGGCTTGGCTTGGGGTTTGCCACCGAGAATCAACTAAAAAAGCTCACCACAGCCGCCGCCAGAGGTCGTGCGTGTCCAAGACTGCGCTCACTACAAGCATAAAAGTCTATAGTCATATGCTGACTATGCTATGCTCTGATATTTCTCGCTCGCTAGATCACTTTCTGTCGTGTCGAAGCTAACATCTATCAGCAAGCCAACATCAAGACAGCTGGGGCTGCAGAATCACCAGGAATGCAACCCACGGCGCAAGGAGAACTCAGCAGCGCTGTCTCTGTCCCTCTGTCTCGCTGCCTCTGTGTCCCTCTGTCCCGGGATTTAATTGCCTCACCGAGGGTCTGCCGGACTGATCGTCATAATGCGCCTGTAAGAATACATTGAGAATCCCAGACTCAAGGGACCCTAAGCTCAACCAACAATGCCCGTCACCCACCCGTCCTGTATACACCCGTACCCTTGGTGTTGTGAAGTGATAGTTTGGCGTGGTATGATTTTGTCTACGCCGCCTAGAGTGGGTGTTCTAGTGCATAATGGCATGAATTTTCCGAAATCCAGTTACTTGGAATAGAGCCATCTTTGGCCGTGTCGTCTCACAAGTCCTTGTAGGCCGTGTCAGTGCCGTTCGTCAACCCTCACCTGAGCCTCTACCTGAGCCTCTACCTCATCCTCTACCTCCACCTACAAGCACACGTTGTGCTTGTGTGTCTGCCCCTTTTCTCTCCATGCTGCTTCACCATCACCTTGTGCCACTACGGGAAGAGCGCAACCCCTCTCTTGGCCGTCTTGCTGCTTACTTGCTGTCCATCACCCGTGCTACTGGCACAAACATCCAAAGAAAGCCAAGGGACCCACGTATCCGTGTATCAGCATCATCCTGTCCCACCCGCTGTCACCCAATATACATACCTAGCCACCTGCTCTCTCCACGTAGTTAGTTTAATCACTTCGTAATGTTGCTGCCCTGTCATGACCGGCAAACCCTTATGCAAGCACTTATTTGTCGTCAAGATCCCTTACCCCCATTACCACTACGAAACGAAAGTAGTATATATTCAGCTGCCCAGGATCGCCCACATCGAATCTCAGAAAGCCCACGTCTGCGCATCTCCAACCCAAGTATTTTCCTCTATTGAACATCTCTATTTCGTCTGTGGCTACCACGCATCCTCCTTTATACAGTCCCTCAAACCACCACATGCAAAGAAGTGCTACTTCTTGTACTACAAATATCTATACACTTGCGCATATTGTGTGGGCACACGGCTGGGACTCGCGGTTTAACAATGACAGCCCGTTCACGAAATTCGACGCGTGTCCACCAATGACAACGTCTATAGCCCTGAAATTAGTACCCACTAGCGCTACTGACACGGGTCTGTTTGGCGCTAGAAGGAGCCCCCGTTTAGAGGGTCTAAAGGAGCCTAATGGCGTCCAAGCCGGCCTAGCAGAGTCTAAGTGCAACTAGACACAGCCTAACAAGTCCACTATTTAGCCCTAGAACGGCTAAGAAGCCATGCCCAAGACCCTGAGTTGATGTTGACTTCAACCCCATGCTCCATGTGTATGTGTACATCTACATGTACATACATACATAACTAATACAAGCACAAATAACCAGTTGTGTAGAATAGTTACAAGTACTGAGATACACTTTGCATAAAGCCGTCCTGCACGGCGTCCCCTCCGACTGCACACTTCTGCATTTTCCTGCACAGCCCAAGCAGTTGAGACAAAGCACCAGCTGTTGTTGCTGATGCTGATACAGAAGCCATCATGTATGTGTGTATGTAACCTGTATCTCCTGTTAAGGCCAGCTTGGATTTCTTCACAACCCACATAACAGACGGTACCTGTACACACATGCATGCTGACATGCTTTACAATGCAACGACCTGGCTTCCAACCTTAAATCCAGGGCCTGCTACTATTTCAATAAATAGAGTTGTGCAAAAACCTCGCAGTCCTTGTCTTTTCTGGCACTGGGCCGTGTCGGACTAAGCATGGAAATAATTGCCCCTGACTTGCATCTCGCAGACGAACTGGACTACAAGCACATGGAGGCGTACGGGTAAAACACATAGTTGGGCAAGTATCACATACATAATTAACTACACAACTACATGTCCTCCACACAGGTATCACTTGGATGCTTTCTTGTACGCCAAACTGACACCTCTCCTAACTCTCCAAGGGTGGCTTGCGTTTTGGCTTTGGCATTCACATCCCTTGATGCCAATTTTATAACACGGACAGCACGGCCATCCCTACCACGACAGACTTATGCCCGATTTTCAGATGTAGTCATAAAGGCCAATCAGACTGCGACTTGCAGCAGCCTACCGTACAGTAAAGCATACAGAAGAAATATAACCAACGATAGGCTCACCGCAGTGGGGGCCTCAAATGGCCGCTGATATTGTGGACTCGGCCGCTATTGACGACTTCCGCTGGCATTGACTAACATGGTATGGTATGGCTCTGTTTCGCCCTGTAATACCACGCACAATCACATTGTAAGTCCGGGCGCCAGTCTGAAGCATCTTCCTGATCTCCCGCATACCCTC
This sequence comes from Berkeleyomyces basicola, assembly GCA_003671435.1. NCBI lineage: Eukaryota > Fungi > Ascomycota > Sordariomycetes > Microascales > Ceratocystidaceae > Berkeleyomyces > Berkeleyomyces basicola. Next base: position 1,498,223 of record PJAC01000021.1, on the reverse strand, counting down.
GCACCCGGCGTCACCTCTGCCCTGTGCACCACTAGTTGTTGGATCCCTTGGCTGTTGGCATCTTGTCTGCATGTAGTTGGTTCCGAGAAGACATTAGCCTGTCCCTCTATTTTCTGCTGGCGTCGTTATTGAAATGGCGGAAAAGCCTTTTGAAAGCAAGCCCAGACCTGTGTTGGGCCCTTACCAATTCCCACCGTCTCAAATGTCAATACAAATGTACCTCCCCCCCTTTTGCCGTCTCAGGAGGCGCCCGCCAGGCTCTTGACATGTCTGCTCTGTCGTTCTCTCGCTGCCTTGTCGTCATATTTCCAAGCAACAATGTCTTCCAGGCTTTTGGACACAAGCTCTCTACTTGATAGTCAGATCATAGACCTTGACCTTAATCTCGACTTGGGGGGTTTCCTACCTGGGTTCACACCCATGGGTAAATGGCAAATCACTCTGTCCCAAAGTAATATCCTGCTCGCTACTTCAATGTCAATACTTAGAGAGGTCGCACATATAACTACGTAGTACGTCACATTTCACCATGCGGATCTTTATACCCCTTATTACCTTTTTTTTTTTCTTTTTTTTTTTTTTCCTTTTTGGCTGTCATGCCACTGTTTAAGCTGATGCCATTGCCAGTAAAGGGGCATATGATGCCTCATGATAATCCCCCGGCCCAAGCACTACCAGCCAGTCAGGTCGTCCCCAACGCATATTGAGAACTTTGTCACGTTGGTACGTACATATGTACTTGTGCTTTTCTCAGTGTAACTTTATGCCGTTTTACTCCTTGCTTGTAGACGACTACGGGTCGGGCCTTGTCCCCGGACATGGGCCGGGGACGGCAAACATACCGTCAAGATATTTCTAGGGAGGGACTAGGGCTTTATGCCACAACATATTGGCAAATGGTAGCCTCCTGCTTCTTGCATGTGGTGTCAACTGGAATAAGTACTATAATTATTTTGTAGTTTTGATTTAAGAGAACATCAATCAAAAGAATCTCACCACATTCAATGGCCACCAGTTCACATACTAGGGTTATGAGTACAACCAAGGTCCAAGTAACAAAACAACAGGGTCGTGTATCAATTCAATATATCTCCTGTATTAGCATTACATGAAAATGTGTAACTTATCCAGTTGCTTGATGCTAGCCTCTCTAGAATCCCTTGTCAGTGCATGAACCACTACCTAAGTACCCAGATTTTCTATATCAAACTTGAGGCGTACCCTACGAATCATATCCCGCTGACCTTCTTCTTTTCTTAGGAATGTGGCAATACGACTCTCAAACAACGAGGGCAGCGACAGGGAGTCCAGGAGGGAGGCTGAGGTCTTGTCTATATACTGTCTGCATGAATATCAAGTGGCGGGCTTGCGGGTGTGGCTTTGCGCTGGCTTGCACGTTTACGGAGCTCCGAGCTTTTACTGCCGAACAAGAGAAATAGTACTCAGGAGACTGAGTCTTGGACTCGGTGTCTTTAAGGAACCTATTCGTGTAGTCTTGCGCTGAGAGCACTCTAATTCGATGCTCATACAACTAACCAAATCCGCCATCATGCAAAAGGTTTCTTGGTCCCCTTTTGCCGAGCCCGACGGCATCTGGAACACATAGTAGAACATGGTTTCTCCAATGAGACAAAACAAAAACTCAGGCTCTAAAGCCAGACAATCTCTTTCTCCCCTCCTCAATGTCTGTGTGCCATGATGAAAGGTTTCCTTGCACATTCCAGACTCAGTGAACATTGGTTCCACCCTTTATTTCTGTTTCTCAAATTTCCATTGTTTTGTTTTTCTTTTTTTTTTTTTTTTTTTTGTTTATGGACCGGGCTGTCTTACGTCTGCCTGCACTTGTACCATTCTCTAAACTGACTGGAACGGGGTCGCTTCCAGAAGGAGAAGCATTCTTCCAGTTCGTTGACGAAGCTGATTCGTTTTGTGGCGAGAGTTGTTCTTTGTGACATCTGCTCCCGCTCTGCTGCTATCTCGCGTTCTTCAATATTGCAAGGGTATTAACTACCGTATTGGTAGTGCGGCTATTGTGTGTTTGTTTTGAGCGACCACACTGCGACATTTCTCTCATGAAGTGACCACCATGTAGGGCTAGGTCATCTGGCGTCATATCAAGTTGGCGTAGTTGGTTACTTATTTGATTTAAATAAGACATAGTGTTTACCTATCGGATAGACTTGTCAGTGCATTGGAAAGAGGCAGGTATTGGCTGGCGGATTTGTAGAAAGTCTGAGTAATGTCATGTGCACCGTGATGGGTGACGGACCCCAGTTGAAAGTAGTAGAAGCTATATGCATGGCATTGCGTACGCTCTTGGAGGGCTACACGAGAGGGTCTCGCTGCGATAATTGCTGCTTAGCCTTTCTCCACCGATAGTAGACTTGAGGCTGTGTGACATTCTCAAAACCTTAGACTTTTTGAGCCAGCAAGTCGCGATGAATTTCCGCCGGGGTACTTGAGGCGATGCGGTCTGCAATAAACGCAAAAACCTCATCTGATAGATCAAGGTTGACATATGAAGGGTGATGTTTATGTTTTAACACAAGATGGAGAAGTCGACTTTCCAAGTCAACCTTTAACTTCAGATTGCCATGGCAAGCAAATCGCTTCATCTGCCACCTGTCTCGTTGGGCTTGTTCTGTTCCTTTGTTCCGTTGCAGAGAAGAGTCCTGGCAGCAATAAAACCAGCAGGAGACCGACGAAATACATTTGTACTGATTTTTATAAGAAAAGCGGTAGCTGCAATTATCCCTAATCAATTCCACCAGCTTGTTGGCTTGTTTTTGGTTTTCGTCTGACGACTCAGCAAACCGTACTGGGAGACTATCGAGGGTAAAGGTGTGATCAATTGAATATAGATCCGAGTCCTCCTAAGATAACAGTAGTTAAGCATCGAAAGAAGTACGGAATGAAAAATCGAAAAATAAGGAGGAAAATACAAACCTCTTCCATCCAATCTTCCAACTCCTCTACAAATTCGGGCCAACTTTTGACAATCGAATCAAATTTCCTCTTCTTTACATGCTTCTTACACGTCTTGTAATAATCACCTTAAGCTTTAGCCAAAGACTCCGAAGCAGGTTGTGGTTTCACGCATTTCGTGCAAAACAGCATCTCAACAGACGACGAATTATCGCCTTCAGCACCTGATTAGAAACATAAAACGTTAGCAAGCGTTGGAGGTTGAGATAAAGGGATAAAAAGCATACGAAGACTCATATCCATTTTGTTTTTTTTGTTTTTTTTGGGCGTGAGAGGGGAAAACAAAAGTCAGTTTGGTACAGATGAAAAATCCAGGACATCCAGACCATGAGCTCAATGAGAGCGGGGTTTCGCATAACAGATCCATTATTCTACCCCCTCTCATCATTTCTTTCCAACACACAATCATAGCAGGGGCAGATCCAGATAACTATCGGAGAAGGGTAGTTATTACGATGCCCTTGTCAGCACGACACTGATACAAGGGGGGCATGTTGGCTTTTTGACTAACTAGTTAGTCAGTTCTTCAATACCAGTAACTATGTGTCGAGAAAAAGAAACGCATTATATAGAATATCCGTGAGTTCGGAAAGGGGTCTGCGGACCTGGCTAGAGAGCGATCATAGCCTTAGTATAGTTAGTTGAATACAGACAGAGCACTACCATATGACATGTGAAAGACTGTCTTACGACATCTCGAGGCGGTGAATTCGTACACATTGCCCCCGCTCAAAGGATGGTTCTAGGAATGCTGGATATCAGTGGTACAGCAACAGACGGATCTTGCATGCAGGCTAAGCACGTCTACCTGCGTGGGTATAACAGCGCCTCCGAGTGCATGACAACTAGTTACGTCGTTTGGATCACGCACTCAGACAAAGCGGCACATGCTTGTTATGACGCACTCAACATTGAACTTGGTCTATTACAGGACTGGGAGGGACTCATAGCCAAAGGAAGGAAGATGTAAATCCTGGCGCAAATCAGCAGCTTCAAAGCGAATGCACGTGCTTGTTGAAATGGGGGCTTCTACTTGGACAGAGAAACTGTGTGTATCGATCCAACTTCTCTAGCGTTGCATCGTGGTCGGATGCGCCGTTGGGCGCATGACGCTTCCTTGGAAGATTACATAGTTAGGGTTAACAACACCATCTTGGAGTGACTATGTATGTACATGCATTTGAGATTGTTCATCTTGGAGGTGGTAGAGTTCATAGCCACGGCCATATAGATTACTTTACAAGAAACGGTAATTTCTGATAAGCCTTGCGAGGGGTGCTAGAGCACATACATGGTATTGGTGGTTATGGTCCAAGATTGGCCTGAAAGATATTGTCTTCCCCCCTCTCCTCCCCTCAGCCGGGTTGATTTTATTCTTTTATGTCTAGGAAGGCTTCCCCCCAGCCGGGGCTGTAAACGGAGCAGGGTAGGCAGGGTAGAGAAAACCTGCACTCGTGAAGCATTTGCTATCAAAAAAAAAACACCAGCTCTCAGCATCTTCAAATATAAGTCTTATTTTGAGCCTCTCTTACAACAACAACTAACAACTGGGTTGGTGGCCGAGTGGTTAAGGCGCTGTGTTCAAGGCATCACTTGAATTCCTTACACCCGAGAAGGGTTGTTCCACAGTTCCGAGAGGATCGCGCGTTCGAATCGCGCCCAACTCAACATTGCTTTTTGTGTTGTCTTGCTGTACCGATTGGTTTTTTTTGCAAGTAGCTGGTTTTGCAGCTTGCTCGCGATCGTGAAAATGGTTGGTGGGTGGGTGGCCTGGAAAAATTTCATCTTTTTGGCTTTTTTTTTGTCGTTTTTTGTCGGCTTTTTTGACTTGTGGATTTAGGTGAAACAGGGAAAAGTGTTTGGTGAATCATGCAAGTTTGAGTGAGATCCATGGCCATGTCGTACTCATGGCTCTAATAGACCTGCGGGTAGACAATGTCACTTGAACGCTCTGTAAGAAAAATACGTCGCATCACAAGTTCAAGTACAAGACGGTCACTAGATCTCCTAGTATCGTGCTCCATGTGTTGGCCATGGAAGGTCGTGTTTGTACTAAAGAAAGAAGCATGTTACACACACCATGAGCAAACTGATGTGGTACATGCCAGATCAAGTTCATCTGAACTTCAGACAGCTTCCCGATGGAAGCTCTTCTCAGACGAAGCAACTTTCACGTTTGCTGGTAAACACATTGAAAAGAGGGAAATGGCGTTGCAAAAGTTTTTTTTCATGGCCTTTCCAACACTTTACTTTGTATTGACGGAAAGCTCGGCTTTATCAACAAGCTGAGAGGGCTCTCTTGACGCACACAAAGTCAGAGAACCCCTGGTGCTCTTCCTCGTCGTTATTTTCTTTTCCTCATTGGCATTTCATGAAGCTATCCTTATTTAAAATCAGCAAAAGAAAAAGGTGGCAACAGAGCCATCTTGCTTGCTACTATGTCATCCTTCTTCAAGGCCCCTCCATCTAGCTTCCGGCAGTATGTAGAAGGCCTAAGATCATTAACCCCCGAAGGTTGCTGAAAGAAAGCTAACACTAGTGAATTGCAGTCAAAACCGCCCGCGACATGACTGGCAAGTTGCCCAGGTTCAACAGACTCAAAGCAATAGAGATCCTAACTTACTGTATACCGCAGCTACATTTGCGCGCAATGCGGCGACTGGTGTAAAATCGACGAGTTCTCTGTATCCGAGATTAACAAGCTGATAAAGCGCCAGCGCTCTGAAAAGGTCACGGCGGAGAAAAGCGGCATGGTCTGCAAAAAGCACAAGGGAAACGTCGAGCCATTGTATCTCTGCAACGGCCCGTGTAATCGTGAGCAGCCCGCTAGCTGCTACAGTCAAAGAACGCGCAAGAATGGAGACTATGTAAGTTTACAGACGATAGAGCGGTTGGTGTGTGTGTGTGTGTGTAGTCAACTGAGCCGATCTTTGCTGATTCTTTTATAGATCTGCAACGAATGTGCCGTTTGGAAGGGAATGGCCGATCGTGGCATGGTCATTGCTGCGCCAGGCCATCAACTTTCAGTCGATGAAGTGCAAGAGGCCTATTGGCAAGATCCAGTCTTGGCTTATCCGATGGTAAGTTGCGACCTTTGATACAGAACAACCTGCCAATGAACACGATGTTGAATTGTCTACAGGCTCGTATCGAACTCCACTTGAAGCATCGAGCCCAGGGATTTCACGCAAGGAGAGAGCTACCTGTCCCTCGCATACAAGGCCCCGGAAAGTACTACGTCCCCGATACTCCAGAAGAACGACTCAAGCAAGGCTTTGATAGAGACATCCCAAAGTATCCTGAGATGGTGCGGCACCAGTACCAAGGCTTCGTTCCGCCCGTCGCGTTCAAAAAAGAATATGAGGCCATGATGGTCGAGAACAAAGTCGATAGCGAGACAGCTCATAACCCCACCAAGACCAAGCAAACGAAGGGCCCAGAGTCAAGTGTCCAGAGCTCTATGCATAAGCCTAGGGTTTCCGTGCATATCGAATCCAAGAATAACAAGAAAAGCCAGGACTTCTATATCCAGGAGTACTGCAGATGGGTTGGTAAGTGGCCTCAGTGGCAGTTCCGGTGTCAATTTTCCAAGATGACTAAAGATTAACATGTGAGATGTATTAGACAAGAAAAAGCCAGAGCATTAATGGATGGAAGGGAACGCATGTCTAGTCACTCTGGACTGATAGCCACTGCCTTGTGAAGTTGGTCCTAGTTCGCACACTCGGAGAACATACTATCTACTACGCTGTTGTTGAACTTGACGATGGGAAGAATCAAGCCTTTATATTGTTCGGCTTTACGAACTATCGGAAATTGTTATTCTCAAGTATATTCCTCTCATCGACGACAATGGCTTCAGTACTTTGAGATTTTCGTGTTGTTCTTCTTGGGTTTCTTTGGGTTACACAAACACTTCAGCGGAAACGGTGGTTCAAATCTGGCTTCAATTCCCTGAAGCTTTATGTCAGCCGGTATTCTGACATTGAAAGCTGCGCCGCCTGTGGATGCTGTAACTGTAGCGTTGGCGACCATTCTCAGAAAGAGTGATTCTGATGGAATGTTAGTATTTGAGATTGGGATGAGGGGATCTTTGTATATCATGGTGAAAACTGGTTCAGCTTAGTCGGCTGCAAAATAATTCTATGATGGACTCGGACGACTGGGCCGGAGCAGTTGGGCAAGTGTAGAAAAAGGCTTTTTTTCATTATTTATGTGAAAACAACCAAAACAATCCAAAGAAAAAACAGACTACAGAGGTGAGGAGATAAGAGAGAGAGAGAGAGAAAAAAATAGGCCATCAAAGACGTCGAATCGGGCGTGACAAAAGAGGGAAATGTGCGCGCGGCGTGTGTGTGTCGGTGTGCTCATGCTGGTGAGTGCGGGTTGGGTGACGATAAGGAGCCATATGGAAAGAAGAGAATGAGAGGGAATAAGTGAGGCTAGATAACAATACAGGCAATAGCGCTTTACTTGCGGCGACGTGGGCAAGAGGTTCCCGACCGACGAACTGCCGCATGGGGCGAGGTGATTGAGGAAAAAGGGATCCGGCGACCAAAGATATGTGCTATGATATGAGAGAAGAAGCCCCCTTTGACAGCATGAGAATAGAATGGCCAATGACGAAACACGGGGCGCAGATGCAACCGACTGGGCTAGAGCTGATGGTCGTCCTGATTCAAGCGGCCGGTGCCTTGGTTGACCATGGCCTCGGCATCTCCCACCTGGCGCCGCTCGCTGATTTCCATGAGTTCATGGGGGCTCTTGAGACGCGAGCGAGCAAGATAGCGCAGCGGCATGGCAAGCCCACGAGAGTGGCCGGAGGGAGTATTTTTGTTGCGATTTCCATAGTAGTAGACGGCTGGCGACTGGACTTCGGCAGGATCGGTGTAGCCAGTGTAGAAACGACTGCCGGGCTTAGCTTCTCTCATAAGTGTTGATTGCTACGGAAGCGGTTCGAGGGAGCTCGACAGACGATTCAAATGTAGGTATACATCAGTGCCGTATCTATGTGAGGGGTATTATTGTTAGTAAATGTGCATGCAAGTTTGGATCAAGTTTGGTGCGATGACGTCATTGAGTAAATAAATACATACCCCTCCATGCTGATGAGCTTCAAGTCGCCGCCAAAGTATCGGGCATACAGCCGAGAAATAGGCAAGCCATAGCCAAAGCCAGCCATGGGTGCCTTGAAATCACTCTTGTCAAAGTCTGGGTCGAGACTGGGTGTGCGATCCACAGTGGTGTACATGTAGGTCCAGACAAGCGGTATGGCACTGCGCGGGATACCGCCGCCTTCGTCTGAGATTTTGACGGTGATGTCTTCCTTCCCCTCGGCCACAATGACCTTGGTAACAGGAAACCTCTCGGAATCTTGGCCATGTGTTTCAACGACAGCACGCAGCGAGTTTTTTAGGGTCTCAAAGAGCATATGCGACAGATGACCTGGCACATACATGAAGTTGAGATTTGGTGGGCACACAAGTTGAATTTTGGGGGCGTCAAACAGGCCATAGTGATCCTCGCATACGAAGCGGGCATTCTCAATGGCCTCCTGGGCGAGTTCCTTGACATTTGTCTTGGTGCAGATGATACCAACGTAAGACGGGTCGCGGTAGTGGCTGTGGTCGGTCAAGGCAATATGCTGGCCGATGAGCATACGGATGCCAATACGAGACATGTAAAAGCGGTCCAAGAAGGCCTGGATGTTGTTGTCGATTTGCATGCGCTGGCGCTTACGCTTGTATTCAAGGACGCCCTGGGCCATGGTAGTCACCACTGAGTCGTGCCGTCGCTTGATAAGCTTCAGGGTGTCAGAGAACTGCTTGTTGAAGAGCTGCAAGTCGGCAGGCCAGACAGCCATGTCATCGACCTGAGCAAAGTATCGGCGCGCAGAGACATTTGACTTTTTGTGTAGGAGATGGGCGTTGTTGTCTTCATAGCTGCCGAAGCCCTTGGCAGCCTGATACTGGGTCTCCTCAAGACTGGGGTTGGGGATTGCTTCAGACAGCATACGGCTATGTTTACCGCGGCGCGCAGGCGTTGAGAGCCGGTCGCGGACATCGGGGTCGAGCTTTGGTCGGGGAAGAGCGGTGATTTCCTGTGGGCAGATGCGTGCTAGAGTCAGTCGAGTGATGGAGTGGCATGGGGAGGGGTTCTGCTTACTTCGAATGATTGGGCGTACCAGTCTTGCACCTTTCGGACAGAGGGCATATCGCTTAGGCCATCGGGTAAACTGTCGAGCTCTTGGACTCTGTGGGCAAGGCGAATGGGCAATTCTTCGGCCAGGAATTGAGAGGCACGGAACATGGTGCCTGGCAAAAGAAAACGGACTGTTAGTATTGCGGCAGAGACGCAGTAGCGGCGTGATTCATGGGCGAAGCTTCAAGACGCACCAACATTGGGCTTTTCGCCAAACTGCACCATTTGACGCAAGCTCACGCCGGTAGCTGGAAAGCTAGCATAATGCCTGATGGTGTCCAGCAGGCGCTCGCTGGCCTTCCAAGACATGGTGGGCGGATGGCGACGTCGTGGTGGATGTGTGTGTAGCTAGCGTAGTATGACGATGGCGTTGAGTTTGATGGTGGCCTGAAGACAGCGCCAATCAGAACGGCCTGGCGGAAATAATATACTTGAGAATAAGGAAAACAAAGAATAAAGAAGGGAAATGGATGCGCCGGGAGACGGCGAGCGTTGCTGCCAAGGGTGAGTCAAAGACGGTCAGACGTGACGGACCAAGTCTGCATGCATGCACTGGGACGAGTGTTTTGGGGATCCTCGGACCGGAATGCTGGCACACACAGCAGCAGCAGAATGGAGACGGACCGCGCTACCGAGGCACGCAGGCTTGGACGCACGCGGGTTTTTGGCTGGCAGCTGGGACCTTGGGCCTTGGACTAGGTGCTGGCGGGCTGGGCTTGGTGGGATCTTCACGTGGGCTTGGCCATTCAGGAACAACAGGACAGGAAGACCCTCCTTGTTTGATATCTTGCAGGCGATGCAGGGAGGGGATGGCTGGCCAGGTTGTGGTGCACCAGTTGGAAATGCGCAAGTCGAGATGCAGGAGGCAAAGTTTGGTGATGGCACGATTCCAGGTACGCACTGGCGAGAAGGAAAGCTGGGCCCCGTAAGACTCACGTCTGGTGGGCTAGTCTTTATGTCCGGAGCAACGGCTGCACTGGCGGCGGCTTTGCCTTTTGGAGGCCGTCTTCCATTTTCCCTTCCCCTGGTCCACTGCAGCGTTTCCGCTTCAGTAACCATTGCAGGTGCAGCAGGGGCTACAGGTCTTGGGGCTCCATCAGTGGAGGCTACAGAGGGGTCTAGTTGGCTGGTTACAGAACCACCCGCTGTGCTTCTACAAATCTGGCCCCTGCACTACCCGAAATGCCGTTGCTTGTATAGCACGATATCTATCATAACCGCTGGTATAGCCGGTGCAGGCACTCTCCACCGTGATGCGGCCGCCCATGGCCGGAACGAGATGTACACACAAATACCTGGTCCCATACATACTCGCATACATCTATAAATGTATGCTGCTGCACCGCCTGCTCCATATGTAGAGCTCCGACCACTGGGGGAGACATGTTCGCCACATACGCACATATGCCACAGATCACACTGCCGCCCTCCCGCCCTCGAATGATTAACCGGGGCTTAGCCGCCCAAGCACGAAATCTTGTGCAACCACAACAAACCAACCAGGAACTCCACTCCGACTAGGGTTGTCTGACACCGGGACTAGGGTCTTCGAGGGAACAGCGGGAAATGAGCGTGGAGCCTCGAATCCAGGCTTGCGCGTATGCGACATAGGCCATGCATCTTGTGTCCAGCCTGTAGAACCTTGGGTTTTCTAGGCAAAGCGCCAATATCCGTTGCACTATATATGCACCCACGCTCCCAGGCGCAGATATGCCTGCACAAGTCCTGCCCCTGCCGAAATCTCTGACGACAGGCCCTGTCGCTTCGGCTGTGGAGGAACAGCGTCCAGCGTGCACTTTGTCGACCGGCGATCTCTCTGTAACCTCTGGTCTGTCTGGGCTGTAATCTGTAATTTGTAGCCTGCAACCCACAACGTGCGCCTGGACCTTCGTTGCCCTCAGTCTCGCGATCCCCAATCTGTCGAATCCGCGCCTCTGCTCTCTCCAATCACCTCCGGCGCGTGTTTCCTGTTTCTGCTCTCAGGCTGTGCGCTGCGGATCCTGTCGCATCTTAATTCGGCCTGTCTTTGCTTCTGTTTTCTTTCCGCGCAGCAACGGCGCAAGGGAAGCCAGCCAGCCCCAAGACAACACACACACCGGACAACACATCCGCTTCGACGAACAGAGCTGCCGTTGCGGAAGCCCTCAGCGCAGAGCTTCCTGGGCTTGGATCTTGAAAGCAGCTTCCGCCGAATTTATTCTCCCGTCGTCTTCTTGCTAGCGCCCATCTTCAAGAAGGCGCAATTTCGCATCGTTCAGTCAATGCGCCTGCAGATAGGCACACCACTGGACTAACCACTTCTCATTTGCTCCCGACCTCTCCCTTGAGCCGCCTGTCTATTATCGCTCCTTTATACACATGTACTTGAGCCTTGGCTACCTACGGATCAGACGAACCTGCTCTCGGCGCCGCGCCATTTCTCCTCTTCGCAACCCACCTTGCTCACCCACCGGACATCGCGACACTTGGCTGCCACAGCGCAATCAGTGCCAGAATGTGGACTGCCAGCAGCGCCAGCAGCAGTGACTCAGGCACCGCCATCGACCCCCTATCTTCTATCTTTACGCCGACCAGGAACCGCAGCAGGGCCTACAGCTCGCTAACCACGCCCTCCACCGTCGCTACCATCACTGCTGCCCCAGGCCACTTGCGAGGGGGCAGCCAGAGTTTCAGTCCGTCCCCACTACGATGCAGCACCGACGTGTTTGGCTCCGAGTCAAAAGTCAAGACACCAGCGGCACAGTCCCAGTATCAGACGGCCTCAGAAACCAGTACCGGCGCTTCTGGGCCAGCAAACACAAGCAACAGCGACCAGGACCATGACCAACGCCAGAAACAAGTATACAGCTCGAGCGGGTTGGCATTCATGAGTTCTGCTTCTCCCTCACCACCAGTGGAGTCGATCATGTTGGATCCACGGCCGGGGTCTTCTAGCTCCGTGTCCGCCCGGCCTGATAGTGCTAGTCCTGATTGGGACTTGGACCTCATCCGCAACTCGCAAGTGGAAGACCACATCCGACCAACAAACGAGCCCAGTCGGCACCGCCGTAATGAAAGCGAAAGCAGCCTCTTCCGCACTCCTATACGCCGCGCACTGGGGACCAGCCAAGCCTACGATGCAGCTGCCAAGGCTGCCCTCGCGAAGCGTCTGGACGACCTTACTGCGTGTATCCGCGCATCCGGCGACCTCAGTCCCCTGGCCGTGGCATCGCTACACACGAAGCTGGATGATCTGGAAGAAACGCTCTACGACCCCGCGTCGAGCCGGGCCTGCTTCAACGACGCACTCGACAGCACCTACGACCCCGACGGCACGCCAACAGCAAGCAGCCCGATACGAGCACGGCCGGGGTTTGCGCGGCCGAGGTTTGCGCGACCAATGAGTCTTGATTTTGACGCGTCTCCGCTGCGACAGTCTCTCTTTGGCTCTCGGTTCAGCGACGTAAGCGCTATGCTTAGAGAAAGCCGGTCAGACTCTCCGCAGCGGATGCAAAGCAGAAATTCATACTCGAGAACACAGACACCGACCCCGCAAGCCTTGCTGCATAGACCCGACGACATTATTGAAGAGACGGACAGTGAAAATGATGACACCGACGAAAACGACGACAGTGAGAGTGATGCCGAAGAAGACGAAACTGAGCAAGCTTACAACCACGCACAAGGCACTCGCGTCTCGCACGGAATGTCCAAAGAAGATGCCCGCCTGGTTATCATAGAAACCGAGCGACTGAATGAAAACCTGGAGGGACTGATAAATAACCTGCGTGCCCGCCAGGAAGAAACCGACGTACGTCTCTGATTTTGCCTTCCCCATCTCACTTCTCCAGCGACTAACACCACCCACAGCACATACAGACGATCCTCGTTGAACGCGCCGAGCGTGCAGCACAGCGGATCCTCTTCCTCCAAGGCCGCGTAACCCACCTGGAAAACGAACTGCACGAAAACGACTCGGAACTGGCTTACTTGCGGCTCTGTCTGAAGGGCATCGAGGTGCAGGTGCCGCACGACAGCGTCGATCCCGAACTCTACCAGAGCATCCAGTACTTCAAGCAAGACTGGGCTCAGCTCAAGAAGAAGCGGACGGCTCAGCGCGCAGCGGATATACAGGCGTACGAACACGAACAGGCTTCGTCTTCGTCGTCGTCGCCGCCGCCGCCGTTACTCGTGGCTTCGTCTCCGATGATGCAGCATTGACACAAGTGCTGCGGCTCCTTATACACCACCAGGAGCATGTGCTGTTTCTAGTCGTCATGGCACGCGGCTTTCACCTCCATCTTCAACATTCTCTGCCCAAGATCCCCTCCCTTCACCCTCCTCGCGGCCGCACAGCGGCTTGATGACATTTATGACTTCTGCATTACAAAAACATGCCTGCGCAAAGCTTTACATCCATGTGCCATTAACGCCTCTTTGATTTTTTTTCCCTTCTTTTTCTACTTCTACATACCCCTTGCGCATATCTATTGCCGCGTACCACTTCGGTAGCGTGTTTTCTTCATTACATACATTTGGTAATCTTTGACCCAACTATGCTTGATATAAAGCTTCGTGAAATGACTGCAACATGAGTAGCCCTTAGTACTCGTCCGTAAGATATTTGACTGATTGATGCCATGACTGATACAAGTCATAGTAGAGTAACATCAAATTCCCGTATGCTAACAACAAGACAGAACAACCAAAGGCAAAAAACCCAGGCTGTATCCAAAAAGCATCACTACGCAAACAAGCAATACAACAGAGGTGATCGTCGCGGAATGACGTGAGATCCTAGTGTTTCATTCATACTGTATCTTCATAAAAGTTGGCGAACACTGCAACTCCACCACTGTCTTGGGAAAAAAAAAATACATCAGGAATCTCACCCACAATAGCTCCGGTAGTTCTCTTAAGTCTTGTACAGCAAGTCCAAAAAGCCCGACGCCAAATCAACTACCACGCTCTTATTCGGCAGCGAGCCTGCCACGCCATACAGCACCGCCGAATCGCCAGTGGGCTTCCGCGTCGACTTGCCCTGCTTCGCCAGCAGTCGCTCCTTTTCACGCTCCGCAGTAATCACGTCCTCGAGATCCTGGACCAGCTTTTCCCACACCTTGACAATCGGCAGCGTAACCGCGACATGGATGGCAGCGGGGTTCTGGAGCGCATTCAGGTGCCATCCCTTGGATGACATGTTGTCGGCAATGTCGTATGTATTGAGTGTAAGCGCGCGGAACGCGACGACTGAGATTTTGGGGTCGCCGATGATGGCCAGCTCGCTGGACAGGGCGGGCCGCGTCTCGATGGCCGTGCGGATATTGCGCGTTGTGCCAACAATCTTGGTGCAGGCGTCAAGGTAGCCGTCCTGGCCAATGTTCATCATGCTCGTCCAGCAGCCGGCAATCAGAGCGCCGGGCCGGCTACCAGCAAGACCGGGAGATGCATAGATGCCTCCGCTCCAGTCGGGAGAAACATAGTACTGGAAAAGACGCAGGCGGGCTGAGCGGTATAACACTGTAGAGTTGCCCTTGGGCGCAAACCCGTACTTGTGCGTATCGCAGCTGATCGAGGTCACACCAGGTAGACGGAAGTCAAAGGGTGGCGCATCGAAGCCTGCACGTTCGAGAAAAGGTATGATGAAAGATCCCAGACAGCAATCAACATGTAGACATAAATCGTTCTTGACAGCAAGGCCCGAAAGGCTAGCAATGTCATCGACGATACCATGAGGGAAATTGGGTGCAGAGCCGACCAGTAGTACAGTATTACGGTTTATCAAGCGTGAAACGGCTTTGATGTTGACCTGGTGACTAGGAGCTGGGCAGTCAACAAGGTGCATCTTGATCTTGAAATACTCGCAGGCTTTCCGGAACGCAACATGTGCTGTTTCGGGGAGAATCATCTCAGGCTCAGTGATGCCGCGTTCAAGGTAGCCGCGCTGCCGAGCTCCCAGGCAAGCCATGAGGATGCTGTCTGTGCCGCCCGAAGAAGTCACGCCCGCAGCACCCTCGGGGGCATTGAACAAAGACAGCACCATTGCGACAACCTCGGCCTCCATTTTGCGCACACCTGGAAAGACATCGGGGTGGATAGGGTTAGCAACGGTAAACTTTCCGTATGCCTCTGTCTGTAGACGGATTAACTCATCCTCTCCATGATAAACAGTGCCAGACACGCAGCCGTCCTCCCAGCGAGTGTGGTCCATGTTGGCCAGCGTTTCAAGTTCTTTCAGCAAGGCCTCCTCGCCAAGACCTTTGCGCGGAAGCACCGTGTTGCGGGTCATTCCCGCAGGGACCAGCTTCTTTTCAAGCTTTGCCAGTGCGCCACCAACATCCTTTTCCACCTGTGACCGCACGCTCGGAGTTTGCAAAAGGTAGCCATAGAGAGTCCGGCGGATGTTTTGGTACAGCTCAACGACAGTGCCAATGGGGCCACGGCCATTTAGTTTGTCGAAAGCACGACGCGACCACCGGAGGACGAAGAAGAAGAAGACAACATTGCGCAAGCTGCGTTAACACACGTGGTTGTCAGTCTAGGAGCTGGAGGGGGAGCAGCACTGCGGCTTTGCGCATGTTGTTACTTACCTGTCCACAGAGACTAGATCTGATGCTCTCTGTGGCCGTTTAGCCAGTGCAATATGCAGGACCTGGAGAAAGACCTCAGGCAGGGCTTTGGTGCCGGAGACAATGCTCGCAGCCATATTGAGAGAAGCCAGACGGACAGGCAGAACGGCTGGCTCAGTCAGCCGTGCGTAGCAGCTGAGAAGATTGGTGAAGAACCCAAGGGACGGTGAGATCAATAACAAGAAGGACGCGAGAAAAAGCGCCAGTATTAAGCGGCATAAAAAACCGAAGAGAGAAGAAGCTGGTTGAATAGAATGGGCTACCTAGAGGTAGAAGGGTTGGGGGTAGAAGGTAGGGAGCCTGAAAGCTGAGATTATAGAGGGTTACAGTGGCAGCTGGAAATGTTTAGAAGTGCCAAGAATACGCGGATTTAGCACGTGCAGACGATAGCGAGCAAAATAATAAAAAATCAGAAGCCAAAATAAGCACAGAGAGAAAGGTCATACAACAAAAGGACAAAGGGCAGATGATGAAGTTGACAAGATTCAGTCACGATGATTCATCGAAGAGAATATTCTGTCTTTTTCTTTCTTTTTCAGACCTAATCACATAATCGGGAGAAACCTAGGCACCTGCCCGATGAAGCCGTGGCTTCCAAATTCCAAATCAACACCTTCCGACTGCCGCCAGTGGCTGTCGTACCTTCCGCACCTGCCACGGCGATCCTGTGGGCGGGTATCGGTAACTCCTCTGGCAAGTCGAAGCGATGATTATTTGGTGGGCCCATTACATGTTGTATGTACATGCATATATGGAGTTTGTTATTGCATATTACAGCGCACCTTTCTTCATAGCATTCTGGCCTTGAATGGCCCACACCTTAGACCATGGATATCCAATGCTGACACGACGTATTACTGTAATTCTCTCTCTCTACAGCTATCTTCGTGATGGCCACTTCCCGAGGCCGGATATCGCCCAACAGTTAGTGTCCCTCATGTGTCTGACCGTCACATGCTCGCTTTTTACTCGCCCGTCATCAAGTCAGAAGTGCAGCAGGTCGGCTATCGCATCCCGACAACCGAGACTCTCTCGGAGAGTTTACCCCATGGGAGGTGTGTTGGACGCTAGCTGGAGTCTATGCAAGCACAACGTCTGGCTGGTCTGGTACGGCGGGAGAAGTTCCTGGTAACTAGGTATACCGCGCAAAGTCACTTATACTTGCATATTGTACATAACCACCTTTGCTTTTTTTTTTTTTTTTTTTTCCATGTGCGTAGTGCAATTGCAACTGAAAACGACGTGTATGTATAAGTGGATTCTGTAGGAAAATCCGTTTGTGTGACGATTAGCTCTCGGCGTCTCGTCACGCCCACACCGCACCTCAACATTCAACATTTTTTTTCTAGACCATCTCTTCATGTTGAAGGTGTCTAGCCTGCTAGACGGATGGCATCTATACGGCGACGGCTAATTCTCGGCGTCTTGCGCACTAGCCTTGGAGCAACCTTAAACCCTAGCCGCTAACGCCGATAGGGCCCATTACCTTAGCTACACCACGTCTTCCCTCAAGTGTTTTGATATACCATTCCGATATATCAAAAGATAACGAGGGTGAAGTCTGCCAAAACCCAGTCGCGTTTGCTTGACTTGTTTATTTTTCTGTCTCTTTTTAGTCTCTTCATTCTTGTGTATAGGCTGTTATTCGTTGTGTTACATTGACGAAGTTGCTGGTGCATCACACCGGATATAGAGAACCATGGGTGAGTTCTCAAATAGTCCTGCATTAGCATATACAGCCAAATATGATGCTTTAACTGATACTCTTTTGTCTACAAGGGACTGCCAGAAATTTGCTGCTTGCTGCGACCTTCGCATCTGCCTTCCAGCAGCCGCAGGTTGTTCTCAATGGAAAAACGGGCGGCAAAACAGGCGCCGTTGCTAGTGAGAGTATTGAGTGCAGTGAGATTGGGCGCTCAATTTTGGCACGCGGTGTAAGTAAAGGCTCTACTACTCCTGAATTATTAGAACGGTAATGACACAGCATCTAACGCAGAGACACACAGGGAAATGCAGTTGATAGCCTCATTGGCACTGTGTTATGCGTTGGTGTAATCGCCATGTACCACTCTGGCATTGGCGGTGGAGGCTTTCTTCTTGTGCGCGATTCTGAGGGCAACTATGAGGCCATAGATTTCCGAGAAACAGCGCCCGCTGCGGCGTTTGAGGACATGTACCGTGGAAATGTCATGGGCAGTGTACTTGGGGGGCTGTCTGTTGGTGTGCCAGGCGAGATACGTGGGCTACAGTATGCCCACAAGAAATACGGAGTGAGTGTCGGCAAAGACCTGCGGCATCTTCCGTGGTCTCCTGTGTTAACTCTCTGTATTAGACACTACCGTGGAAGGACTTGGTGCTCCCAGCCGCGAAGCTTGCCCGGAATGGATTTAGAGGTAAAGTCTTTCTATACGAAGCGGCGCATGGCGATACTATATGCTAACACATATACAGTCACTTCTGACCTGGTTAGGTACATGAATAACGCGCTTGTCGACGCCGAGTACAACTTTCTTGTTGGAGACCCGGTGTGGGCCGAAGACTTTGCTCCCAACGGGACTCTTCTAACTTTCGGCGAGACTATGACGCGCAAGCGATATGCCAAGTAAGTGTATCCAACCGCTGTATCATATGTCTGTGTCGTTAACACACATCTCAACAGCACGCTTGAAAAGATTGCTCTTGAAGGCCCTGATGCCTTTTACACTGGAGCCATCGCCGAGTCCATGGTCAACACAACGAATGCTTCCAATGGTACTCTTACTTTGCAAGACTTGGAAGACTACCGCGTGGAAATCCGGAAGCCCTTGAGCGTACAGTACCGCAACTACACGCTGCATTCGATTGGTGTGCCAGCCAGCGGCGCTATTTGCCTTAGCAACTTGAAAACCA
Source organism: Berkeleyomyces basicola (assembly GCA_003671435.1). Classification (NCBI taxonomy): domain Eukaryota; kingdom Fungi; phylum Ascomycota; class Sordariomycetes; order Microascales; family Ceratocystidaceae; genus Berkeleyomyces; species Berkeleyomyces basicola. The sequence goes on along the minus strand of PJAC01000021.1, from coordinate 1,479,540 downwards.
TGGAGCAATATGACCATATGGACGGGAAGGATACAAATCTTACGACACATCGTTTTGACGAGGTAACCAATACTCCCCTCCCCGCCCTGTCACTAGCTGGCATGTTAACAAGTAGATTGACTATAGGCTATGCGCTTTGCATATGGAGCACGCATGAAGTTTGGCGATCCTGCATTTGTCGATATACTCCCCCTTGAGGCTACGATGTTGCAGGAGGCAACAGCTCAGGCCACCCGCAACAAGATCGATGATGACTACACGCAGCCGGTGGAGCGATATATCCCCGAGGGAATGCTGACGACTGAAGGACAGGGCACGTCGCATATTGTTACCGCGGACAAGTCGGGCATGGCAACTAGCCTGACCACGACCATCAACTTGCTCTTTGGTGCCCAGCTCATGGACCCCGTCACGGGGATCATCCTGTAAGTACCATTCTCCCACTTGACCTTAGTTTTATTGAAGGGACATGGACTAAAAGATTGGTATAGAAACGATGAGATGAACGACTTCTCCATCCCCGGATACTCCAATGAATTTGGCTTTGCCCCGTCGCCGTCCAACTTCATCCGTCCTGGCAAACGACCCTTGTCGAGCGTAACCCCCGTCATAGTCGACTCTCCGTCTGGATCGCTCTACCTCACTATCGGCGCTGCTGGTGGCTTGCGCATCATCTCTGCAACAACACAGGCCATATGGCATGTCATTGAGCATGGCATGACCATGGAGGAAGCCCTCGCTCGTCCGCGGCAGCATGACCAGTTACTTCCTAACCAGGTAACTTTCGAGTACACCTTCAACAATGCTACCGTGGACGCTATGAAGCAACGGGGCCACCACGTCACATGGGTCCAGGAAGGGAAGAGTGCCGTCCAGGGTATTAGACTTGGTCAGGATGGTGTCTTTGAACCTGCATCTGAGCCTAGACAAAAGAATAGCGCCGGAGTTTCGGTTTGAATGCTGTCGGATAGTTGACATCCAGAAAGATGGGCATTCCAGGACTGTAGATGCAGTACCTTATACTTTGTTTTGCATGAAGTAGATCTTGTTGTGTTGCCACAAATCATATTGAGGATAATGAAACTCTAAACCAGAAAAGCCACAACGAGGCTACCGCGACAACGCCATCAGCTGTTCTGTTTCCTCAATCCACCGCGTCGCAAACACATGCTCCGTGAATCTCTGTGCACTCCGCCGGGCCCGCAATCTCATTGCTAACGGGTCCTCTAGAGACAGTGCCTTCTCAAAGCCCAAGGCAAACTCATGTGCTGTCGTGGCATGAAAGCCTGTCGGCAGTCCGTCAACTTCGGTGACAATATCGAGTTTTGGGCCACCGCTGTCGTGCACCACGGAGATGAGTCCAGCAGCTTCGTACTCGACGACACCAATGCCAAAGTGCTCGTTCCACATACCATTGACACCAACAGTGGCCTTGCCCAGCCACCGCAGCACATCAGGCCACGGGGCGTTGAGCACAAAGTCGACGCGATCCTTGACGCCTAGTTCATTGGCTAGAAGCCGCAGTTCATATACCAGCTTCGAGTCAGCGTCGTCACGCACACTACCGATGAGCACAAGACGCGCTCCCTCTGAGGCAGGCTTTTGCATGGCCACAAACTTGGCGAATGATTCAACAAGCAACTTGTGGTTCTTCTCGGGGCGGAACTGGGCAATGCAAATAATGGCCCTTTCGCGCTGCTTTTCGCTCTCGGCGGACACGACAATCTTTCTGGCAAGTTCTTCAACAGCAACGGGCGGGTAAACAACCGTAATGGGTGCTGCAGCATTCTGCCCGCGCTTTGCCCGATACGGGGTCCAAAGTTTGTTAATGTGGCCCTGAGTCCAGGTTGAATTTGTCATGACAACATCAATGCTGGCTCCAGCCCGGGAATACATGAAAGCAAACAACTCCCAGTATATCTTCTTTGCCTTACCTCTCCAGCCTATGCCTTGACCAGCATTCACACCGAGATTTCCAGTCGGTGAGTCCGGATCCAGTGAGCTCAACATGTCAGTCGAGATAGTAGGGTAGTGCACGTATGCCCCTGTCGGTACGTTTTTGAATAGAAACTTGCTCAGGCCGAGGGCAAAAGCGTAGCCCATGGTATCAATGAAAACGTCGGGGACGACCAGCTGAAAAGCATCCCAGGCCATTATGAGAGAGCCAATTGATTGGCCAAGAAGTGTGAACCGCGGCCAAGTTGAGGGAAGCACCCAATGGCGAGTTGTGAGGTAGAGGAATGTGATAGTAGGGGCATGGAGGTCGATATTGAATTGGTTCTATAGCATGCGGTTAATGGATGAATGTAGACCGAGAAAATGGTAACATAAACCTACTTTGACGCGAGAGAGTAGCTGTTCTTTAGAAACATTCAAGTCACCGGTGTACACAACAATGCGAGCTTTCGGCCAGCGCGACTGTGTTGCGCGAATCGCCGCCCACAAGACTCTTTCACCACCGCCACCAGCATTGCTAGAGCCAGTCAGTATAGGCGTCACAGGATCATAACGAGCAGAAGACTCCAGACTTACCAAAAGGGGTGGAGGAAGCCAATAACTTTTCCTTTGCCGTAGTTATCAGCAGAAGCGCTATTCTTGTCATTGTTCTTTTTTTCCTGGCCAAGGTCGCTTCCAGACGGTATCTCTGGTTCCGCAACGGCGCTGAGGATACTAGCCTTGCGCCCGGCAGCTTTTGTGCGCAGATACCACCCGAGGCTGGCACCAACAGCTCTGAGCACGACCAGAATAAGGAACATATTGTAAGCGCTGATGGCGACCAGAGCGAGAGCTACATAGAGTAGAGTATCTTGCTTCAGCCATGATGAGGGTGCATGGCAGGCCGCACCGCGAGTCGCATGACAATGATCTGACATCAGTGTCTCCATAGCGAAAATCATATACCGGTCGTTTGGGGGCCGCCGGGATCGTCGTGATGTGATGTCTTTGGTCGAGGACAGTCGCTGGCCACGTTGTTTGAGTAGGACGGAGAGGGGCGAGATCGATTTCAGGCGCGCTGGCCTATCGTTTACACCGGGAACGTGATGCCGCAATGAAGCCCGGAGGTGAAAGTAAAAGAGCTGAGCGGCCGGCAATCCAGTGGAGGTGCTTCAGACGCCGATGCAGTAGAAGCAAGCTCAACGGCGCAATTAGAGAACAAATAGGAGCTGTGACCGATATCCCGTCCCAGTATCCAAAAATGACTATGCGCACCCCTGTGAAAGCTGACTCATCGGTGTAACATTTACACCCTGGTCATTTTTGAACTATCACGAAATACTTGCTTCGCAATTAGACGGCGAGCGATGCTTCATCGCCTGTTCACGCTTTTTCAAGGTACATAGCTGTGTATCAAGAGTTTTTTTTTTCTTTCCGTTTATTCAGGTTCTGCTGGCCTTCTTGGTTATCATACTATAATCATGAACGCTTTAAGGGCAAAGCGCTTTCCCAGCACACTACGTGCCAACAGTCTTTCTTGTATCACTCAGGCCAGTCCTTTATATCACAGAAGCTCCTGTTCACCAGTATCTCACTCTGGGCTTTGCGTTACGGGCCGGCGCACCTTTTTCTTCGATCCTATTTTCTTGCCGGCGCAAGAAGCCGTCATTGGCTTTCATCATGCCACCGGAATTCCGTGGTACATGCTCATCCCAGCCTCCGGCTTGGTCCACACGCTCCTGTTTCGTATGCCCAGCTTCTGGCTTTCTCGCAAGGATAGAGACAAAATACTACACGGCATGCTGATGTCCCAGGCTATTCAGTCGGCGACCACACGCGCCTACGGCAACTCGGCCATCAAGGGCATATTGGCTCCGAGACTGACATCACGGGCATATGAGGCACTTGGAAAGACCCCGATGGATATGGAACCGACAAACAAGCTTTCTTCCAAGATCCTGATGGGAGTTTCGTTCATCTCATGGTTCTACTCAATCTCGCTATTTAGGCGGCTCACTGGAGGCCTGAGCATGACGGGAGAGCGGCTAAGTGAGCCAGATCCCTCAGTTCTCACAGAAGGCTGTCTATGGTTCCAGGACTTGACAGCTTCGGACCCCACATATATTTTACCCCTCACTTCCATGAGTCTCATCATGTGGTCTTGGGTACCGAAGACTGAAGCGGGCTGGAGGGATGTACTTGGCAAACCAGATCCTCAAAAGCCGAGTGGGATGTCGCCACTCAGACTTCGTGTCACTAGATTATCTCTTGTGGCAACACCGCTCTTTATCGCAGGTCTTGACTCATTGACAGCAGGGTCTTCCTTCTTTGTCGTATCCAGCCTCCTCTCTTTTCGGGCACTCAAGCTGTTGGACAAAAAGGATCCTGTCACCGATATGAAGTTTGATGACCTGGCGAACAAGATTACACAAAGTCGTTCGGCATCCTCCCCAGCCAAGGGAAAGCCAATATCCTGGTTCATCAAAGGGGAAAAATAGGGTAATCACATACATGCCAGTGTGGCCAAGGGCTGGAATGCAGTTTGTTATGGTACGGGTCCCTTGGAGACGTTGGATAACAATGAATAAAAGCATGGATGAGGAGATATCAATACATGAAGCAACAAGCAACGCAATAGTCAGCAATTAAATCAGGGCATCGACAAGGAAAGTAGAACATCAAAGAATAAACACGAAAAAAGCCTCCACAAGCGCCAGCATATCAAGTCAAACAAGAAACAGCCAGTGGTGACCGCATACCAGAACAAGATGGCAGAAACCACTGGGAAAAATCACAGAGAACGCGCCTAGTCCAGGAAGATTGCTAGGAGAATTATCGTGAGAATAACAGATAGAATCAGCAGCAGTATGCAGCTCTTGTTCCGTGCCGCCTTTTGATACCTGGCAGCTTGGGCCGTCTCTGTCATGGCACCGCGCGTGTCGTCACGAACCTGCTCTACATTGTCCGCGATAGTGGTCAAGGATTCACCTTGCTCTGCCACAATCTGGTTGACTTGGCGGAAGAGCACATTGATGTCACTTACGCCACGCTCAATGTTCTGGATTTCCTCCTCGCGCTCAATGATGAGTTGTTCCTGGAAATCAACCTCGTCTTGTGGCGCAAGATTAACAAGCTCTTGCTGCTGCAAAAACTGCTGCTGCTCTGTGAAGCCGCCGACCCCGCCATTCTCGCCATCCACGGCAGCGCGGGCAGCAGTTACAGAGGCCTTTTCTTTTTCGAGTGCCAGGCGTTGTAGGCCTTGGAAGTCGCGCAGGGCGTCCTGGAATTGCGTGACGACTTTGTTCTGCTCGTATTTTTGCTGCTTCTATTAATTTTGTTAGCGCCTTTGGCTCGAGCCAAAGTCTGCCGGTCTAGGCCAGACAGGCGACAGCGGGCTCTCATACCGAAAGGTCCTCAAAGCTTTGCAGCTTCTTAACACCGTCGCCCAGATCCTTGCATTGATCACGCGATTTCTCCAGGAGCTTGTGTACTCGTTCGCGCAAACGGGCGTTATCACGGCGGGTTCCGAGGAGGTTGACGTCGGTGCGAAGTTGTGAGCATGTGCGTTGGAAGGCGAAGAGGCTGCTGCGCAGGTCGGTGAGCTGTTTTTGGAAGCCCGGGTTGTCGCTGTATGTTTCCGAGCCGCCGGGCTGTGATTCAAGGTGTGAAAGCTGGTCGAACGACATGGTGTATAGTGAATGGCGTCACGAGAAGGGAGCTGGAAGCGGGATTATCGCCGGCGCAGAGACAGAGGCTAGAAGGCTTTATCGACTGAGGCTGTGTATAATAAGTACTGAATTATGGTTCCGGGTCCGTAAATAGCCCAAGAAAGAACCCGCGGTTTTGAGGTGATCGGGACGGAAATGGGGGACGAAAAAGAAGAGGAGACGAATGTGACGTAAGTTGGCGATGGATATTGGTCTCAATGTATATATGTATTGACGAGAGTGTTGATTAGAATGCTTGCATACGAATTGCTTGTGGTTTGCATCTTTGCGCCATTCCAACATACGGGAAGCCTGTAACCCTACAGCTTTTCTGGCCAATCATGTGCTAGTATTAAAGGTTGCGAGACAGGCAGCTGAAGCAGAAGTATCCGACGACTGACGCCATTTCTGACGCCGTTGTACGACGCATACTTTTGATCCACAGAATGCAGACACTATCGACACGTGACAGCAGCTCCGTAGCGCTTATCGGTTGCCATGCGTTGCAGCTTTTCGCGTATGTACTACAACAATTTATTTACTTTGGCCTCAAGCTTGCTGCTTCTGCTGGATTTTTTCTACCGACAGCCTAGCACTAGCACGCTTCTCCCTTTGTCATCGTCTCGGTCGTACCGCATCGGTCGACGATCTCAGCCAGAACTCCAACATGGCGCGACGAATCATCCGCACTCCTCCTTACAAGGACTTTTTACAGGCCGCTCTCCACAAACGCTTCCTGACAACTGCGGCAGCGTTAATTGTCACGGCCTACAGTGAAGCTATGCTGCTAGCGCCATGGACATCATGTGAGCTCAACCAAAAACAGGCTCACGATGTCCTTTGCCCTGTTTACTAACACAGCGTCGATAGATCTGTGGACTTGGTTTCCCATCGGCCCGACCGGCCTGCGCGCTCTTTTCCTTCTTCTTTCCGGCATTTGGGTCCTCTTCTTGCGCATCGGCCAGTATCACGTTGGCATCCGAACATCTACCTCGAGCTTCAACTGCCTTTTGCAAAACGCCACCAAGATGCACACTGCCGAGGTCTTCTTCGCATACTTGCTTTCGACAGCATGCTTCTGGCCCGTCTTCCTCTCCACCCGGTCCTCGTCGTCCCAAATGAACTTGATCAACCATGTGGGCGCTGACCGCACCCGCCTGAACGAAAAGCCACTTTTCCTCGGCTCATACCTGGCGCTTCTGGCCATTGCTCAGTCAATCTACCATCTCTGGAAAGACGAAGACAGAATGGCTCTGAGATCTGGCAAAGCCGACAAGAACAAGGCGAGCGGTGATGATGCTATAGTGCAGCACATTATCCGCAGTGTTCCTGTTTTGGTTATCCAGGCCTTGAGCGCTAGTATCATCATGGTCTTGGTCAACACCATAGTTTACCACATGTTCATCCGCTCTATAATCTGGGGCTGGACGCTGTCTTTGACACGCCCCTTCTACAACATGCCTCGCACCAACATGCTCCCCGCTTCGTGGCCACTCACCCTGACCACCATCATCCAATGCAGCTACAGTGGCTTCCTCCTGCTCTTCATGTGGCACCTGAGCAACACTGTGTTTTCTAGCACTATCGTTAAGGAGCCTCTGAAGAACGGTCGGCCCCTAACATCAGAGTCAAAGGATCCCAATGGCAGTCTTCTTAACGGCCTAAAGAGCAAAAAGCTCTCTGCCAAGGTACATTTCGATTATGTTCTTTAGTTCATGCGCAACAGCTAACAGTAATATATAGTCTTTTGCCTTGTGGGAACTTTCTCACATTGCTCGTTCGTTCCCTGAGAGACGCAAGGCCATTTTTGAGGATATTGATCGCAAGGATGGCGCTATGTGGTCACAGGTGTGCGTTGTCTGCATCAACACGCTCAAGGGCATTGACAACAGAATCGCCGCCTACAATGCCCCTATGTCTGCTCCTGCTCCTGTTCAACTAGCCCAACCGGCCGAGCTTAAGCGCCGCTCGTTTGCCCCCGTTAAGGAGGATGCCATATTCCAACCCCACACCAAGGAAGTCACTATTAAGGGCGAGCTTGAGAAAGCTATTGGTCATGCCATCACTTCCGGTTCCCAGACATCAACTGGACTGAGCCCTGTGGCCAGAAAGACGCTGAAGCAGGCTCGCGATCGTTTCATCAGCAAGGAACAGCAAGAATCACTCGCACCCGAACATGTCGCTGGCTGGTTTAGACAAATGGCTCTCAAGGTGGTTGAAAATGACTACGTCGGTCCTTTCTTCAGGGAAGAATTCCGCAAGCGTTTTGCTGCCGCTGTTCTAGGCACTCCCTATGCCGAAGTTAGCACCTATGTCAATGCAGCAGCTTCTTTGAGCAACCTAGTTGTATCAAGCTTGACAGACGATAAGCTTGGAAAGGTGTATCTCGATGTCGGTAACATTGTCAGAGTGTTTACCGGAATTATCCTCAACGTGGAGCACTTCAAGTCGGATTTCCCCACGCACTGGACCGACATTGAGGCGAGACGCGAGTGCCCCGAAGTTGATGCTGTGATGGATGAGATGAGGAGTGGGCTCCGGGCCATGCTAGCCGAGTTTGAGCAGTACTCTACCGACCTGCGACTAACACAAACCGATCTCAGACTAGCCCATGAGGCATGTGCCGAGAAACCGAACGGCCAGGTTATGGAGGTTGAGAGAGTTGAAATGCGCGAGGCACAGTAAACGTTCCTTGGTTATTTGCATATTATAGTGTAAGTAGTACGGAGGGCTGTTGTCAAACTCATGCTCGACAATAGGGTTAGATATGGTGCGTTATACAGGCGTCCTGGATTGTGTTGTTTTACCACTTTGGTTTACTCTGTTTCTTGTTTAAAGCAAAATATTGATAAAATATAACAATGGCAAAGCTTTTAAAAGATTATCAACTTGACTCATAAATCTATATCAAAGAACTACTTCCATACAATGTTGACTAACTACCGTATGGAAAGAGGGAGATGCTCAGGTTGACCTTCCCAGAGTTCATTGCTTACTCATTTATGACTCATATAGAAATTCAGCTTTGACCCAACTTTTTTCACCCCTTGTATAAACACGTCCTCACCCACTTTTGACCATCCCCCCCTTTTGGACCACATTTGATCGTGTCAATACTGCCTTCTACCACCATCGATTTTGGAAGAAGAAGCAAGAAATGTCAAACTACAACGAACATGATGTTCAGAGAGCCCTGGGCTCCATTTCACATGGACAATCTATTCGGGGAGCTTCAATTGAATCAGGAGTCCCTCGACGGACTCTTCACAATCGAATCCAAGGCACCCAGCCAAGAGCGGCGGCCTTTGCCAGCCAACAGAAGTTATCGCCAGTCCAAGAAACCCATATTGCCAACTGGATCGAGACCCAAGCTGCGCTTGGACATCCGCCAACACACGCGCAAGTCAAGGACTTGGCCGAACGCATTCTCCGAGAGCGTGGAGGACCCCAGAGTCTGGGAAGAAACTGGTTCCAGTCCTTTACCCGGCGCAACCCGTCCATCAGGACCCAAGGATCGAAGCTCGTTGGAGCGAAACAGGTCAAGGGCCCCTCACTGGATGCCGTCAGAGATTGGTTCCAGAGACTACATATTCCAGAGATCCAGGGAATCGACGCAGCCAATAGATGGAACATAAACCAAATCGGCCTCCTAGGAGGTCGAAACTCTGACGGCTTAGTCTTGGGATCAAAAGAGGCCCGGGTTCTCCATAAAACTCAGCCTAAAGCCAGAGTCTGGCTTACTTTCATCGAGTCAGTTAATGCCAATGGCCGTCTGTTACCACCTCTAGTCATCCAGAAGGAACACGGTGCTCAACAGCAATGGTTCCCTCGAGAGCTGCCAGAATATAACGATTGGAGGTTCCATGTCGCAGAGACTGACTGGAGGGACAGTGACGCGGTCGTGATCTGGCTGAAGGAGGTGTTTATTCCCCTTACGAAGCCAACTGACCCCATGGCGGCTAGATTGCTCATTCTTGATGACTACGAACCTCGAAGAACGACAGAACTCATGCACCTTTGCTGCGTCAATAACATTCACCTGGCCTCCCTACCACCCTCTACTTGTGATGTACTAGAACCGCTGTGTGCATCTGTTTTTCCAATATTCGACTGGTCCTACAGGACAAACCTCAGATTCTTAGATTCCTGGGACATGGCATCAAATGCAGGAAAAAGGGAATTTCTTGCCTGTTACCGCACGGCACGCCAGTTGACGTTTTCACAAAAGAACATCACGGCGGCATTCCGTACTTCGGGTCAGTGGCCAGTTGATCTGACCCGGCCTTTGCAGAACCCAAAACTACGCGAAGCTTCCAACCAGGGCCCGGGCAGTCGGGGTGAAGGCACTCCCGAGTGTGACGAAACCGCATCTACAGTTACGTGGACAACGCCCAAGAAGTCGATTGACGTGCAGAAGCAATTGGCGCTGTTCAGCCGTCTGCAAGGCTCCAATGCCACGCAGCGCCTGCTGTTCCGGAAGATCCAGAAGGCGTGCGATGAACGGGAATTTGAACTGGCCACCTTGAAGCTCGAGTATGAAGCGCTCAAAGAAGAGGTTGAGTTTGCGAGAGTGTTGAGCAGGAATCGGTCTCAGATGGCGGCTAGCTCTGATAACCATATCATGGGGCGTTCCAACGGCCTGGGGCCATTTTCCCAGGTCGAGGACTGCGTCGTCGTATCCGCAAGGGCGGTTGAAAAGTAAAGTTTCAGCAGGCCGAACTACTTCTTTTCATAATTGTTGCAACTATGTCTAGTGCACGAGGAGCGTCACGGGCATGGGCCTGGGCATACGAGTGTACATTTAGTTGAGGCAGAGGCGAGTCAGAGTGTTTTCTCTGTTTAGTAAAGCAGGATCCGTATATGCTTCCCAGGCTCTCGAAGCAGACATACATAAATATGAAGTCTGGTTGTTTTCTAGATGTGCCCCTAGGCTATCCCACAAGCCTGAAGTTGTGCAGGCGAAACGGAATGTCTCATTCAAAGTGCCTGCGTTTTTGCCCCGCTTATTCTTCCAGTCGTCCAATCATAACTATGTTGCTGCGGACTCTCAGCCACAGGATGACCAAATCGGCGATGACTAAGCAGGAATCGCCCGCCAAGTCAATTTGCCTGCTCATTTCTTGTCGTCTCGTTGGGTCGGCTCCATCAGCAATTCTTCTATTCTATTCATTAGGGGGGGCCGTGAAATGGACGGCTGACATCACGCACCCGTTCGTTTTTGGCTCATTTTCTTGTTCTTCTTCTTGTCTTTCGTTTAACCTATTGTTCATCCTTTCATCTTTTTTCTCCTTTCCGAGCCTCCTAGGCGCATCACATCACGCCCACCATTTTATTCCCATCAACAACGCGACTCCCTTGCTTTCAGTTTGCGACACTCTGGATTTCTCAACCCACCCACACCTCAAAACATTGAGCACGTTGCGATATCCACCACTGGGCTGCACAACAAAATGCCTTTACGATGCTGACGCCACGGACCATCTTCCGTATTATATACGGAGCTTCCTACACGGTTCTCTACTCGATCCTCATAGTCTTGATGTGTCTCTCGATTGCCGACACTGTCCATCAGTCGTGGGAACTCAAACAAAGAAACAACATCTGGATCGCAGCCGTCGTTTTCTTTCTTACCATTAGTATAATGGCTTTCGTCTATGTTACTCGACTCTACATCAACAAGACCGCACTTTCCGCCATCCCCAAGTCATGGCTCCCAATCCAAAAGGGCGATGTCAAACTCCCCGTTTGGAAGATGATCAACAGTTATCTCAGTCGCAGTGCTGCCATCGCCTTTGCCTCGCGCCCCAGGACCAAGCGTGAACTGGGTGGCTCTTCCGCTCATTTGCCTGACACAGATCCCATCTCTCATGCCCTGAAACACGAGAGCGCCGAAGACCGCCATGTCACCATTCAGCGAACACAATCCAATTCGTTGTGCCATAACAATCACCAGGCGATATTCGATCTCCCCGCCTCTGTAGCCTCGGTGTGGAACGATATAGAACACCCAGGCTGGTCCTCGCCAAATGCCCCAGATATGCCTGACGTGCAATATAGCGTGGTGTATGGTGAAATCCCCGACATGATTGAGGCCAAGGCGTTTACTCTCGCCCCAACTGATCTCAGCTTCGATTCAGCCGCTCCACTACCACACCCTGACGCTATGGCGGTACTTCAGCGGCCAACCAACATGAGCCTACGCGATTACATCACCCACCTGTCCAACTACAACGTGATTCCACAATCGGCAAACGTCTCTGGCTTCCTAACCATCTATGAACGTGCCAAGTACTCGACTCATCCGCTCCCAGGCGCCGAGTTCCGCGAAATGATGACGCAGTTTGCGCAAATGTTGCAGTCCATGCAACCGCTCGACCTCACGGCCCCAGAATACGCCTCCTACCTGGCAGACGACGACGACGACAACACCAGCCTCTACAGCTCTCTGGCACCGAGCTCGCCCAGCTTCCGCTACGCTGATGCTGCATACGAAGGGACCCAGAGCTTGATGCCTTCGCCCCGCAGCGTCAACCCGCCCGTACGCGGGCATCTGCGGCTCGAGCCGCCCACGAGGAGCGCGTCGGCCACTGCCGCCTCGTACTTGACTGCGCCGACTACGCCGCAGATGCGACAACGCGGTCTAGCCCATTCCTCTAGCATGGAGAGCCTGTCGCCGTCGCCGTACCCCCTCCGAATGAGCCGGATGACGTCCTCGGCCAGTTTGCAGTCGCGGTCGTCGTTCCTGTCTAGCTCCGGGTCTGTGGTGCATAAGTCGTCTGCATTACCGCCACAACACCCACCGTCATGACCTGGAATTCCCGCTTGACTGCTTCTCATCCGCCCCCCTACATGGTGCTATGTTCTAGACAAAGATCCTCCCTTCTTTGCCACGCCTGACACGACTATTCCTTTTCCATTGCATGCTCCATCATTTCAACCTCCAGCCTAGATCTTGTTTTTTTTTATCATTGCTTTCTTCAGTCGTCAACGCGGTACATCCCGCACGCAGTCTTATTTAGAGATATCTTTCTTTTTTTCATAATAGCAATTCATGTATTTTTTTTCCCAGTCATCAATGGGCAATGGACCTCACCACGAACACCCCTTGATTATGACCTCTCGCTTAAGTCCATATGTCTCTACGTATCCATACATGCCAGCCAGTGTTGCCTCGACTCCCCTCCATCCTACACAAACAAAGCAACAAAGAACAAAAATAAAATAAATTCCGAGACCTCGTATCAGGTTACACAATGGGCCCTCTCCCAAAACATACAGCCAGCTAGCTATGCCCGTCTGGCGGGGACCTTCAAGTCCTGCTCTTATACGGCCATTCCGAGTCTTTTCGTCCCCATCTTTCCCCACAGAAGAGGCCTTCTCCCACCTCGCCGAACACACTGCCCATGTCTCTTTTTTTTCCTCTTCCGCACTCCTCCTCTTCCCCCCATTCGTCTTCTCTATTCCCGCCGCCCTGGCCTACATATGCAAAGCTATATAGGAGCTTGATATGTAGCTCGTTGATCAGGCAAAACAAGGCACATGTCGGTGCATCCGTGTTTCTTTTTCTTCTCCTTTTCATGCACGATGCGTACAGGCATGGTTAATCCCCATAAAAATGCCTTGACTCTAATACTTCCGTATCTTCGGATGATCAAATAGCATCAGAAATACATTCCTGGAGCGTCTATTCATCAAGCCATTGCTTGACCGCTGCTCAATCAAATGGTGAGGAATGCGAAGGTGTTCAAGAGTGCTTGGTCATTTCCCCCCTCCATTTAATGTTTTCTTTTGATTCCAGTGACTGGAACGCTCATAAAGTGTATATTTCTCAGGGTCTATAGATGGTGAACAACCCTTAAATCCACAACTGCATACCAAGTCCAGAGTCTACACATCGTTACATATCATCCATGGCCCATTGACCAAGCCAAGCTGGCTGATAAAGCAAACAGAGCTCACAGACGACATGGAACTGTCAAGCGAAGAAAAAACAGCATATGCAAGTGATGGTCACCATGCAGGATAGTTTATGCGTGTTGAAAGATGAAAGAAAGGGGAGTGATTCCTAAGTGTAAAAAGGTTGAAAAGAAAATCAAGGATCAGAGAACAATAGGAACAGAACTGTAAACAAAAAGATCGTTAAGCGTATCGTATCCCATCTCAAGTGCCCATCCCAAGTGCTAGAATTCCCCTTTACGTTGAAAAGGTATAAAAAAGAGAAATAAAAAGAAAAAAAAGCAAGTGTCAAGAGTGTGTAGAAGAAGATAAAGTGGAGAGAAGGTGGTGACGACAGGTAATTAAGTAGGTGTTTTACATGATGATAGCTGGAACGTCGACATTGGCCTTGATCGACTTGTGAGGCAGAACACTGCCACCATTGACGTAGATCTCATCGCCAATTGTGACATCGTCACCAAGCACAGTAACATTCTCCAGACGCGCCCACTTGCCAACAGTAGAGTTCCATCCAACAATGGTGCTCTTGACCCAGGCGTGGTCTTTGATCTTGGAGCCGCTGAGCAGAACACAGCGTTGGAGACGCACACCATCGCCAATGACAACATTGGGGCCAATGGTGACGTTGGGGCCTATCCGACAACCCTGGCCAATTTTGGCAGAGGGGTCAATCAGGACATTGCCACCGTGAACGTAGGGCTCGGAGACAGGAGCAAGCTGCTTAGGCGACCGCTTGGCCAGAGAAGAAAGGTATAGGCAGGTACCAGTCAGGAAGTCCTTGGGCTGACCAACATCCATCCAGTAGCCCTCCAGGTCGAAAGAGTGGAGCTGATCATCGCGGACCATGGCGGGGAACACCTCCTTCTCAATGGAGGTAGGACGGAGCTCGATGCGGTCAAGTACAGAGGTGTTCAAGATGTACATGCCGGCATTGATACGGTTGCCGACAAACTGCTGGGGCTTCTCGACGAAGCGCTCAATGCGCGTAGGGTGGTTGGGCTTGTGAACGACGACGCCGTACTTGGAGGGCTCCTCGACCTTGGTGACAACGATGGTGCCCTCGTTTCCGTGGGACTTGTGGAACTCGGCCAGCTCCTTGAAGGGGTAGTCGCAGATGACATCTGAGTTCAGGACGAAGAAGGGGGTGTCGTCCTTGGACAAGACGCTCTCAGCCAGCTTGAGGGGGCCGGCAGTATCTAGGGGCTCGTTCTCGATGGAAAAGGTGATGTTGACGCCGAACTTTTCCGAGTACTACATGGACGAACAAGGTGTTAGAAATCGGGTGTTTGCTGGTTCGTTATGGGCTGCAGTGAAATCAAAGCTAGACATACCTCGGCAAGGTGCTTCTCCATGACCTCGGGACGGTAGTTGACGGCGAGCACAATGTCGGTGCAGCCAGCAGCAGCCAGGGCCTCGACCTGGTGCAGAATCATGGGCTTGTTGCCAAACTCGACCAGAGGCTTGGGCAGAGTCAGGGTCTGGTGATGAGGAAGCCGGGTTAGCAGGCGGTCGGTCACGTTGATCGGTCGTGGGCTATGTGTACTTACTAGAGGGCGGAGACGGGTGCCGAAGCCACCAACGAGAATGAGGGCTTAACAACAGGCAAGTTAGCGTTTCTGGGATTGAACAGAGCACATGGGCGCATGGAGACGCGAGGGATATCGGTCGCGATCCGGGCGAGGAGATGGCAGCACGAACATACCCTTCATTGTGTATGTGTAGGGAAAGGGCGATTAGATTAAGGTGTGACAGGTAAGAGACGGCTGGCTGTAGCAAACCAGACAGACTATCAACGAAAGAATAGAAAGAAATAATTAAAGAGAGCAAATGGCAACGGTGAATGGAAGATCAGAGAAGAAAAAGAATTCAGAGAAGAAAAAGAATTCAGAGAAGAGAGGGAGAGAGGAGGTTGAGGTGGACGGCAGGACGAAGTGGTGAGGTGTTCGTTCGTATTAAAGGAGAAAGCCACACGCCAAAAGAGTACCTAATAACGTGTACTTTTTTGTTGTGTACATGGTTACTACATACAAGTAGACGGACTTGTACATACATGCTCGTCTGGCCAAGTATAGTATCAAGCCGCTAAGCACCGGCTAGCCTCCGCTGAGCCCGCCCTGGACCTGCCCTGGACAGGGCCTGGGTCTGCCCTGAACCTGCCGCTGTTAGTGCTGTACACAAGCAAGCAAGCAAATACATGGTTACTACATCCTGTCTCTAGACTTCAATGCTAGCATCAGCCAACCAAACAAGCGCACGCACACCCGACCAGGAACCGCACACAGAACCAGCAACGCAGCAAGGAAGGGGCGCGTCGCTATCCCAGGGTAGGAGCACGGGCAACTTCCTCGAGCCCAATCCCAGCACAGCACAGCACAGCACAGTACAGTACAGTACAGTACAGCCGGCCAATGACAGGCCTCAGCCGCGCCTTCATTGTGGCATCTTTGGTCTGCAACTGCCTCTTGGTTGGAGGTGCCAAGTCGCACAGGGGGAGGAAGGGAAGGGGCGCCGTCGCCGTGGGCCCCGCTTTTGCGCTACGCACTGTCCTGAAGAATTGCAAGATGTTCGTGATGTGGCGGTCGGTCTTGGTGGACGTGGACGTGGACGTGGGCTTTGTCAGGCTTCTAATTATGTCTGGCCACATTGTGCAATTACGGCTCCCGCAGTTCATGCGCTGCGCATTCGTAATGCCGTATGGTAACCCAAACTGCGCCGGAGATTGCGCCCAGATTAGCTGGCACCAACATCGCCGGCCTGGATGCTGGCCACGACAATGAGTAGTAGTAGTTATCTTTTACGTCTTTTACCACGACAATGAGTCGTCGGTCGCCTCTTCTCTTCTCGTCTCATGCTACAGGTTCACGTTCAGCCGTGTCCTTGTGTATCGTACTCGCAGTACGTCCTCCTGCACGGTTAGCCTTATGGCAGAGGGCCGGGTCATACGCTGGCTTAATTTGGCGGCTCGTATTGCACGGCGGTCTCATCGATTGACACTGCAATGCGCGGGATTGGTTCTAGTGCACGCTTCCCGTGGCCTTTCTCGCTCCCTGCCTCTTGAAACAGCGGCTTTCGCAGTCTACCACGCCAATATATCCATCATACATATGCACATACATACATATACATGTCTGGGTGTACATACTTGGACTCGCACATTACTCTGCCCTCTCCAAAGATGAAACGTCGTCGTAAACCCACCTGCGTAGGCCTTGAGGCGGGTAGCAGCCCTCCTTTAACGGGAGCCCCGAAAACTCTAATCTGGCCGGTCAGCGTAGCCCCCTCCCCTACATGGCCACCACGCCGCGGAAATTCATTATTTGGAAACGTCTGCCATGCAGCTTTGATTGGCTTCCCGGTAGTTTTGTTGTTACTGGCAGGAGTCCCACCTAGTGTCAATCTCAGGGGCTGAAAACTCGCCCCATCCCCCATTGCTTGATATTTGTTTGGCATGCATGATTTTAGACGCACATGACTACTGCTACATACATCGAGTTTGTTATATACATAGTTATAGTCAACATAGCAGTGATTTGGATTTCCCGTCCGCCCTTTGAAATTGATTTACCAGTTTCATATCCCGTGGCTCAGCCTCTCCTCAACCCACTTCAATCTATACACGCTGTTCACATGTTCAGAAACGTCAGCCCCGCCGGTTTCACTCCCGAAGTACGCCAGTGAGTTTCGCCGGCGATCCATCCCACCTCATCCCACCTATGCAGACTAACTAGTAGTTGGTGCTTGCAAAAAAGGGGTGCCCTGCCAATGTTTACAGTGAAGAAGCCCTGGACACATCCCCCATCCCCATGCCCATCCTCATCCTTTCTCGCCGGCACACGATACTTTGGACGTCAGCATTGAATATTGACCGTCTAATCTAATTAACGCGCCCCCACGTTGAGGCGTTCGACAATCAAGCTGTTAAAGCCTCTCGTGTAGACCTCTGGAGCTGCACATTCAAGCCATGGCTTTGCACTGAAAAAGAAAGAAGACAAAAGCATGTGTTCGCTAACTGCCCGCTCCATGTGATTGGATCATGCTTACCATGTGGAATCTCGACTTGACCCAAGCTCTCGGTGATTTCTTTTCGAGGCCAGGACAGGGTTGTTGTAACTACAAGAGAGATCTGATTCACTAGGGTTCGGTGGATTCAACTCCATAATCTGGGATGAGGACGTGACGTTTCTTGGTCCATGGCTAATTTAACCATTCTCAAGCGAGATCGTTGTTTTCTAACTTGTAGCAAGTTTGCCATAGAGCCAGATTTCACGAGGACTTAAGTCGATGGAGTCCAGCTTGCTTTCGAATTCGAGCACATACTCTTCATCCAATTCTATTGCGGCCACTGGCCTTTGAAAAGGGACTGGTTTCTATACGTGTTTGTGTCCATGTGTAGGTGTAGGCACATAGCTAGTCATGGTTGATTATAACTAGTATCTTGTCTCAACTTCATCTCTACCTTCCAAACCATCACAGAAGGACAACCTGTCAAAACCAACCCATGTCGGTGCCGTCAAACACCAAAACAACTCCCCTGAGATCCATACCAGCCACCCATTTGGCCAGTGCATTTCGTTTCGGCGGGGCAAAGAAGGGAGGGGTGCTGCTGAAACTATGTGCTTCAAGAACACAAAACCAAAGCCTAGGCGTTCTCAAAAGTCTTCCATCCCTACATAAAGCCGAGACTTGGCCGGTTCTGACAAGGCTAGAACACCGCCAACAAGCCCCCCCCGGGCCTGCTAGACTTTGATTTCTCGAAAAACACTTTTGTCCAAGCCATGTGTCCCCCATTAGCCTAATTCAATGTTGACAGAAAGCCTAACTAACTAGTCAGCTCTCTGACTGAGATTGGGCAGATTTCCGTAAGCCCTAAACTTGGGGTTAACTACATGTAACTATCAAAGCTGGCCCCGCTTTAATGTGAAAAAAAAAGATTAGTGCAAAGTCCCGCCCGGGCGTTCTTTTTTTAGCGTCCGAAACTCCTTCCGGGCCGAAGTTGTACGACTAGAGACTCGGAGCAGCCTTAACCACCACCTCCGAGACGACTTCAAAAAAAGGTTCACACTGAAATGTCAAGTCACGATGACGGCATTGATGAACGTTGGAAGAACCGAAGGCCGCGGCTCATATTTTTTTCTTTTATTTTCAAGTTTTATTATAGCTTAAAAGACGCAAAACAAGGTGTAAAAAGGAGTCTTCGAAAGTCATAAAATCGTCAATAGTCGTGATGATGCAAAAGATTCCTCTCCAAGTGCCAAGCTAGACCAAGCCTTGATACCCCTTGACTAGAATACTAGGAACTCGCTTCTAGGGGAGCGGAAAGCTAGGGCAAGGACAGGCAGGACATGATGGGGAGGACGGCCGCCTAGTAATGTGAAGTAGAAAAAAAACGAGTGAAGAAAAAAAGTAGCAGATCAAGGGGAGTCCATAAAACAGGAAAATGGGGACTAGAATGTTAAAGACCAAGAAGGAAGGCAAGAAGAGAAGGAAACATGAAGAAATTGAAGTATTGTGAAAGCGTGGGTCTAATGAAGAATGGAGCGTAACAATGGAAAGCTTTTTCTTTTGGAGCGTAGTGATCGTAGCGTCATGAAGATCATGAAGGCATAAAGATGGCGAAGGAGAGAAGAAAACAGGTCTGAAGCACCGAGAGTGTGCCAGCGGCCAACTTCGACTGGGGGTTGTTTCTTGGGAATGGTGGACTGTGGTTCTGGCTCCATAAAGACGAGTGTCGGAACCGAACAAAGCAAGGAAGATATGGAGAAATTATTGGGGGTCGGCCGTATGTTCCAGAGCCGAATAACTGGTGCCAAGTTGCCAAGGAGTTGAGTTTTCGGGCACAATAAAGTATATCGCGGTAAAGCCAGTCGTTGGAGGGGCTCAAATGACTGCCTGTATGCTAGAACCTTACTCCAGGGACAAATTTGAGCTGCTAGACGAGCCGGAGCGGCCTATGCGCGGATGGCCGTTCGTTGACGAGTTGCTGGAATGCTTGCGAGAGCTGGTGCCCTGCATAGGACGGTGGTGGCTCTGGTGGTGGCTCTGGTGGTGGTGGTGACTTTGATGGTGGTGGTGGGCGCCATGTTGCGTAGAAACAGCTGCCGGGACCGCACCACCGGGCATGACCATGTTGTTGCGTGACATGTCGGCGGGCAGGCCCTGCACGACGCCGTTGCGGGCCAGCATGCCGCCGTTCACGCTAAAGTTGCGGCAGACCATAAAGGCGCGCATGGCGGCGTTCTCCTGAGCCAGCTGCTCTGACTCGTAGGCCAGGTCGGTCTGGTACTTGCGGCCGTTGACAAGCACGAGGCATGTGTAGCCAGCTGCGCCCAGGAAAGGGTCGTAGACTGGGTCCGACCAGCCACGGCGGCGGCACAGACCTAATGGCGGGGGAAGGAGGCGTTAGCATGCTAGTCCATGTGAGAGGAACTGGTGTGCTATTTTTGAGCAGGGAAATATTGTGTGGGGTGGGTGTTGACTCGGAAGAAAATCCGGGGCTGTCATGCCAAGAAGTTCTCAGAGCATCAGTTGTAGTCCATTGGAGCTGGAACTGAGACAGGGAAAATGCTACGCAAAGAAATGGCAACGGAGCAGACAACTACAAGATTTTACTTACTTTCCAAGTACTCCATGTAGAAACCGGACTGCATTTTGAACAAATGATGCAAAAACGTATTATAGAATGTGTGTGATCTGAGGGGGATTGTAATGGAAGATGGGGGGTGAAGCAGATTAGACCCGTCAAAGAACGTGGTATCCCGAGACAGAGTATCTGATGAGGGAAGAAAGGGAGGCACGACAGGGAGAAGGATGACAGCGCGGAGGAGCAGTTGGTGTTTTGACTCTGGCACAGACGGAGACGGGGACGGAGACGGAGGTGAGCCGGAGGCGGAGATGTGCGCCACGGGATGGTTAGTGAAAGGCGGTGAAACGGTGGTGGATATATGGATATGGACCCCTGCGAAAGCTGATGTACAGAAAAGCTATTCGAGCTTTGATGAGTGTATAGAGTACAGATAGTTTCAGTATAATACAAGGAAGGGGAGTAGCTTTGTGTTGGTGACTAAGGGATCAAAATGGCGTTGAAGACAGAATGAGGCAGAAGACGGGAGAAGCAAGTCTTGAGCTTTAGCGAGGTCTTGTCTTATATAGACAGCAGACCAGAGTGATGCTATGTGGTAATGAGAATGAAAAGAGAAACAAAGATGCAATGGAGGAAAGGCAGGACTGGGGATAATAAAGACGGACAAGAAGAAGTAGCAACAAGGAGGCTAGGCCGGAAGAGAATTGGCTATATAAAGGAACAATGTGCAAGAGTCAAGCCGTAGGTATACCCGGGGAAAAAATTGTGTGTGGATTTTCAGATGGAAGAAAAACCTAAAAAGCACAAGCACCAACTGGGAAGAGGAGGGGGAGAAGGAGGAGAGGGGGGAGGGGAGTGTAGAATTCCCAGGAAAAATAATGTGTGATTGAGGGAAGGATGAATAAGATCTGCCAGTGTCTTGAAGGACAAAGAACGAAAAAAAAACCTTGTCGAAATATTTTCAAGGTGGGAGGAGATACAGAGGATGAGTAGAAGGAGGGGGAAGGGGGCGTGTAGGATAGTCGAGAAAAGACAGCAGCGGAACGACGGCTACGACCGATGATGGAGGAGGGGTGTGGTTTACAATCGAGATACGAATCATGGGCTGGAATGGAAATACTTGACAAGTGAGTGTGGCCGACTTGGGGCTTCGTCTGATAGTTGATGGTATTACTCGTAGAAGTAGGCTAGATGTAACAGTGCCTGTGAACGGAGGGCCGCGAGAGTGTGTGATGGATGGCACATCCATCCATGTGTGTAAATCACCGTGAGGGGTCTTGATAGCCAACTGCCCTTCGTTCTTCTTTTCTTGGCCAGGCAGCGTCTAAATGAGACGCTTGAGGTTGGCTAGACCTAGCATTCAGGGTAGACAACAGGCGTTAAACACACAAGCCGGCGCGTGGCAAGTTCAATACCCCCCCTCAAGAACTGCTCAGACACATCTCTGGAGACAGGACTCAAGGAAGGATCGCAAGGCCATGACGCAGGCAAAGGGACAAAGGACTAGACAGACAGCAAAAGCAAAGTTTGGTCAGCCAGCACCTGGGAAAAAGGCTCTATAAAAAAAAAGGTCGGACCAGGACAAGGGAACCCCTCCAAATATGCATGCCTTGTCGCTTTTCATAGAGCCAGAAGCAGCACACACCCACAAAACTACTTCCTGCTGCCAACCAGAGTCGCAGCAGACACAGAGCTAGGGCTTCCGGCCTGCCTTGGTCCCGGAAAATGGAACTGCACAGACGGAAGGGAGGAAAGGAAGAGGCCGTTGTTGTTATGCAGCTAAGGGGAAGCAGAGCTATGGCCCAATTTGTATAAGATAAGCACAGAATAGATGGCTGGCGAACGAGCTACTTGCTAGTATTCGGGTTGGGAGATTCGATCAATCAAGATGAACAAGATGGCAGTAGACATCAAGTATTCAAGTCCTTGTCTAGACGTATCATACCATACACGCTGGAGTGGTGATGCAGCCAGAGCTCCCCGACACATGCATTAGCTGTATTCGACGCCAGCCCCCATAGATGCATACCCGAGTCGTGGAGTTTGACTGGCATGTAGCTGAGTATCTTCTCCCAGCTTCTTTTCTCGGTGACTTCATTTGCCCTACTTAGGAAATCCTGGGAGGAGTCACCCGAGTTTGTGCAAGTTTCGATGTTGGTTGGTTAGTTAGTTAGTTAGGTTGATGGGCATGTATCGAGGTGATGTGTTAGAGCAAGGAAAAAATGAAGTCAAGTAAAAAAGCATAAAATACCCCTAGGAAAAAAAAATCCGAAAAAAAGAAATAAATACCGGCAAAAAAAGGAAAAAAAAAAGATCGACACAACGACGGACCGAGCTCACCACCCAACAGATATCCAACTGTAAACGCCCTGGGATGGCCTCCCCGCTCTCCTTCTGCCGTGAAACACAAAGACAACTTAGTCTAGAACAGACCCCTCGATCTAGCCTCAAGGACATACAGGGCGCTCTTCTTCTTTGTGAAGCAGCTTCTACAGCCACAGCCGGCGGGCGCTGTGAGCATTCAAGCGCCAGGCTATATGCCGTGCCCTTGGGTGGTCTCTGGCTGGCGCTGTTATATCCCGGGGACCCTCTCCGCACCGGGCGCTTGCTCCGCCGAGGCAGGGCCGATACAGATGTATAGAAGAGCGATATTTTGCGACTCGTCTGTTGTCTATCTGCAAGTCTCTTTTTTTAGTAGTATATGCAGAAGCTTCTGCAACACCATCGTCATTATGACATGAGAAGACTAGAAGCACAGAAAACGAAACGCACAGCTCGGTCTTGGTATGTCCATATGCACACTCCCATGCCGTCCGTCCAGGCCCAACACCATCTTCAAACGACCAGATGGGAAGACCTGGCCCACGACTGAAAATATAATCAAGTTAATTGAGGAGAAGAAAAACCTGAAAAAAAGCCATTATGCACACGTCACGCAAAAGCCCCCCAGCCGCGGTCAGCCAAACCAGATATGCTCATGTTGGATATCATTTGTCGTCGTACTACATTCATTCACGTACATGCCATGCCGGCTTTGTCCGTCCTGAGAGTGCTCGCTCCCCTCTCCTCGCGTTGCCACAGATAACAGCAGATCCTCAGATCCTCAGATCCTTACAGACCACCTGCTCTTAGAATCCACAGAGATGTAGGCATGTAACTACATACATGGCTCTACCTGCACGCGGTGTATTGTCCGGTATACAAACGGAAGACAAAGAAGTGCTACTCTCCTCCAACCCACAGGGTCTGTGTAGCACAGACAGAGCCAGATGTGGGTTTTGGGTGTGACTGGGGCTGGGGCGGGGAGAGAGAGCAAGGGGAGACAATGGACTGTCAACTGGGGAGCTTGATTCATCCGTTGTTTTAATTTTGGTATCGAAGCTAGTTTTGTTCTTTATGCTTGAATTCGCACACCGCCTTGATATAGACCGAGTGGATCCCACGAGCCTGGAAATGCTGTCAGCTTAGGGTTAGGAAGTTCATGGGGGGTTGTGCGTGTGTACATACATACATATATCTACACATGTGTACACACACATTCTCTCCCTCCTTCATCGGCATCGATCAGGGGCAGCCCGCAAAACACCGCTTGATAGTCCCGTCATAAAAAGCATGGCTGCATGTATGTATACAGATACACATGTACAAGTGCGTACTACCTACAGCCACATCCATTGCTATGCAGAGTGAGTTGGCAATGTTGTTATTGGTACCGTGGACCGACCGCCCGTCGATTCGCGCATCACACACCTACTTACTCTCTACCTGCTCTGCCAGGCCGCTGGAGAAGCCGCCTCTGGGCCTTGGGATATCTCTCTAATGCTACTTGGGTTTCCGATGTGCAGCACTAACCGCCTCTGCTTGTGGCTTGTGCAACCGATGCACTGCTTCGGTACTGCGGATGCACCGTGAAATAGAGCGGCTTTCCAGAGGTTGATGAGCAAGGCACAAGGACTGCAGCTGAGCGCTTCTGCTAGTTACATATGTATGTGCATACAACTATATATAGTGAACTATGTGAAGCTATCGACTGCAACATGAGCCTCTCATCTCAAAGCGGTAAACACTCCAGCCAGAGCGCAATACCAAAACCCTAATGCCAGTACGCTCTATGTCTGTCTGTATGTCTGTCTGTCTGTCTTGGGTCATGCGATTTGCAGTGTCATGCATTGCGTCCCAAAGACGTCGTGCTTGATGAGAGGTTATATGTGGCTATATTAAGGTTCTTTGAGCCCTTCTGCTTACATGGCCCTATATTTGGTCGGACATTACGATTGTCACTCTAGAACGTCGTGCTAATTCTAAATACGTGTAGTATTCTCTCACTGAGACACCGCTTGGGCTATAGCTTCGAGCACACGGCGTCCATCTGCATTCATTCTGTATGTATACATGCCACATAGACACACACCTTTGATGCTACCTACATGCATGCCCTATGCAACTGGGCATCATATCACCCACCCAGGCCTCTTCCGAGCCTCCTTTATTTCAACCCGACCAGTCCTAGAAGCTCCTGTCACCGAAAAAAATACCAAGATCGATGCTGCAGTGCAGCGCTCGTCCACAAAGAATGGACACCCAGCTGCAGCTGCCATTGGCCAGGGATCCGTGGCTGGATGGAGGACTGGCCGGGTGGATGTGCTTTTTTTCCCGGTTGATATTCCCCCTCTTTCTCCAAGACTAACAGCAGACTGGACTGCTAAGACCAAGCACGGTGTATGTATGTACATGCGAGTGACGTTGGAGCTGATGGCTGTTGAGAGAAGAGGGTCATGTGAGAGTGGTTCTGGTTCTGATGGTGTTTGTGGTCTTGGTGCTCGTACCGTCAGTTGACCCAACGATACAGCCCTCTTTTGGGCGACGAGACGGTGGCGAGAAGAATTCGAGGTCCCGGCTTTGCGATACCACCACTGTGGCCGATGGTGCGTAGCTAGACTTCCCCATTGCGCAGCTGTTCGTTTGGCGGTGAGGCAGAGAGGCAGGGAGAGAGCCAGGCCAGTGAAGAATAGGCCTGCGTGCACCACTGGATGGTAGCACATGGAACCAGCCAACCCCAGCGTAGCCTCAAAAGACACATGTCTCTCTGGCTGAGTCGTAGCCATCCATGCCATTACTAGTTATGTACTGTTGCCGTTCTGAGGTCGCGTTCAGGGACCGTGGGTGTCTGGTCTGGTCTGGTTCTGAGCTAGCCTTCTCAGCCGCCGCCAACGAATTGGCGGCCAATGACCATGGCCTGCAAGCCCACCCACAAACGATGGGAGACTCCAGCGAACCCGAACTGAAGCCCCCGCGAAGCTTCCTCCCCCTCGATCTAGGCCCAATGCTACTGGACTTGGGTACGGCCTGCATTCATGTGAGACACGACCACCCCTGGCCCGGCAAGGACGAGAAGACAACAAACTCCGACAATTGCATATGGCCAGTGACCAGCATATGCACGCGTGTATCTAAATAGAAAAGTCTGACATTCTCGGGGGGCATCTCAGGCTGAAGCTCACATATCAAGCCTCCCCCCCCCACTCACAGAGAACAGTGCAGGGAATATCGTGGCTTATTGACGGGAGGTTGGGCTGGCGTATGCTTGATACATGCATAAGCACAAACATTGAATATTTCCAGCTATATAATTGGCTTCATGTATGCATATAGTTAACTATGCACACGCAGACTTAGACGAACATCATTATCCATGCATCTATGGGGGCAGCACAACCAGCGTGACGCTCGCTACTATTTCTGCAGATGTAAATTATTTGTCGCCCGTCTCTGCGCTTCCAGCAGCGGGCAAGCGCTCGATATAAAAATTTAATGCACGGCGGACTGCACAGCTTCTTTGCAGACGACTGGGTCTTTCGATCTTGTTATCAAACGGCAGTGTTCATAATGACTATGTCCTTGTGCACATGGTTATTTGTAGTGCTAGAACCAACTGGCCATGCAGTCGTTGATACATATCCTCATCATGTTTGCTGGCGTCTTTGGCCTTCCATTAAGTCCGGCCGAGATCAACGGCCGAGCTGCAAAGAAAAGAAAAGAACAGCAGACATATATATGCTGAACCCTAAGCATATGTGAAGGTACTCGATGATATAGTGACACTTTAGAGCAACGTACCACGGGGGAGTAGAAGGGTACCCCAGATTACAAACAAGCACGCCTCAGGAGGAAACTCACACCAACAGCTTGTGAGCACGGTATTTTCATGTGCAGCATGCAATGTACAGACAGACAACTGGACGCCTTTCTTCTGCGTCCAACCTACGGACGGTCTGCTTGTGTCGCTGCTTTCCCGCACAGACAAAGTACCTATACACCAAGAAGATATGTGCAAGGGCATGCAGACAGCTGCCTGCAAAAAGAAAAAAAACAAGAAAAAAAAAACAACGGAAAACTCTGTGACCAGCCAAGCGGCAGCACAGCGCCAGACAGGCCCCGGGAGAAACAGTGGCTGCGGCGAATGTGTCAATGGGAAACATGTGTCTGCGTGGCGCAAGACTCGGGCTGCATCCTGAATCATGCGGTGCTGTGGTGGGCGGGCGTTTTGCGGCTGGGACCACATGGCCGGACTGTCTATAGAAATACTGCATCACGAACCATGGCACGGCTTGGCCCAGAGCCTGAGTTCCGCAGACCACATGGTCAAATTCAATAAAATAGCGGAGCAGCTTCTCGACCTTGGGCAACTCGGTCTATGGCTTCTTCGATGGCCTTAGGACGGTGTTCCGCGCTCATCTGTTGTGCTTAGCCTTGACAAGTGTGGTCTAGGACAGCCCTGGCCGGCTCTAAACCCATTCCCAGAGTAGCCTTGGGCCTGTACGCATGTATGTACATACGGAGCGGGAGCCGTGTGTCTTGTATTGCACCAATGTGCTACATTGGTAAAGGCCCCTCTGCATACAAAAATGCTAAAGCACAACATCATGCACTGTACTTTTTATCAGCGTTGTAGCCCATTTAAAACTCCGCCAGATGGTCAAGCCGGCGTATGCCAAGAAAAAAGGGTGACCTTTCACGGTGCATTCTGCTGATGGTATCTAGGCAAACAAAGAACCCTCTTGCTTGTAACTATGTATGTATGCATGTATATGGTGGGTGGTCTGGCTTATATCCATAAGCCGCCATGGCATCCATGACCCACTGGCCAGTCTGACACGGTGATTTGACCTCTGATAATTGAACGATTCCGGAAGAAAAATAGAAAAGACCCTTTCGCCGCCCCATCTCATGTTCTGCTAGAAGACCGACTTGTCGGAGAAGTACTCAATGATTTCATCTACTTTCTTTGGGGGGACAACATACACAGGGTGGGATGGGTTAACCCGGCTTTCCTCGTCAAAGATCTGCTCGTCTTTGAACTGGAATGGAGAAGATTCCCACCTGGTGTAGTTGCCCGTCTTCTGGTCAAAGTAGAGGTTCCAACTGTGCTGAGCTGAGCTGAGTCCTGTAAGAACATATAGGGTGTGGTACCCATCCGACGATCTAGATTCCGAAAGAGCCAGAGTGTCAGCCAATAACTTTACGACATAGGGCGTGTGCATTGCAGAACTATGTGACTAGGTGGCCGTAACCTTTGATGTGTGTGTGCAGACACGCAAGGAGAGGGGGACGGCAAACAAAAGAGGGGGGGGCAAAAGAGAAGGGGACGGGGAGGAGGAAGAGGAAGAGGAAGACTCACTTTCCAGGCTTGTCCCTCATACCAGACCCACCGTGCCGGAGGTTTTCGTCCTGGCAGCAGGAAAGGGCATAGCGAATGAGGCCCTCTCGGCTCATGATGCTCTCAACAAACGGCTCATCAGCCGAGTTCTGCTCATTCGCCATGACGGTGGAGTCTGCTTTCGAAGAGGCTGCAGAAGAGGTCGCAGTTTGGGTGTCTACAGCTCCTTTACTCGCCTTAGCACTAGCAACTCCACTACTACTAGTACCAAGACCGGAGGAAGGGCCCTTGTGGAGAGGCCCATTCAATACGGCCTCCAAAAGAGGCCAGCAGCCACCGACCCAGTGGTTGTAGCAGCCGTCTACAAGCTTGTTGGTGCGGCCAGACACGCCGCCCTCCGGTGCATTCTGGC
This sequence comes from Berkeleyomyces basicola, assembly GCA_003671435.1. Lineage (NCBI taxonomy): Eukaryota > Fungi > Ascomycota > Sordariomycetes > Microascales > Ceratocystidaceae > Berkeleyomyces > Berkeleyomyces basicola. The sequence continues at coordinate 1,451,293 of PJAC01000021.1, read as the reverse complement.
GCGCGGAAAGCCACGCTATGAGCCGGGGGACATCGAGATACCTAAGACAGATAGAAGAGGAGGGGTGGTTAAAATGGCTGGTCTCCTTTGGGTTGAAAGATAGCTAGTCTTTGCATGCAACAAGGCACATGACTAGATGTACCAAACCGTAAAGAGGGACCGCGGATGAAGAAGAGAGAAACTCACTGAGGTACAGAGTGGTAAGGTACGTCAATAATAGACAGGCAGCCTAGGGCACAGAAGGCATAAGCACCGTGAGCCTCACCATCTGGCTTTCCAGATATTCCGCCTTCGTATGTTTGGCCTAAAGGGTTGTTAATTGGAGTTCAAAAGTAACAGAGAGTGCGAGCCAGACTTACATCTTCGAATATAGTCGCCCAGTTTTGAGTACAGGTTGAATGAAGCATCAACCTTGCCCTTAAGAGGCGAGGCGGGGGCAAGATCCAATGGAAGGCCTAGCAGTGAGATTAACACAGCAGCGCAGTATGCGCCTCTGATAATCCGCAAAAGCTTATGTCAGTCTTGATATTTCACGCATTTCCAAACATGCCATAGCTGCTGTGGCGCTTTGAAGCCATGTTGAAGAGAGAGAATATTGCCGTACCGTACGTCAACCTCGCCGCCCTGTGCCATTTGAAAACCGCCATTTTCCTGCTTGAGCAACGAGAGCCACTCCCACATGGCCTTGCGATCAATCACATCATAGGCCTCCTTTCCACCGACAATCACCAAAGACAGAACCATGGCATAAGTCGTAGCCAAGTGCGACATGTGGCCCAGACTGCCGCCAAAGCCACCCGTCGGGTTCTGCAAATACCGGGCCGTACTCACCATGCCGTCGCGGAACTCGGTAACGTCTTCATCCAGCAGCGCCAGAGCACCCAGACACCAGTACAGAAACCACGGGCGGCTGGCGTCTGCAGAAAAGTAATTCGAGGGCAGACCCGAGAGAAAGCGCTTGAGAAAGATGACTTGCCGCGGCCGCTGCAGTGCCGCAACTCCGTGCTGGTTGTATGTGAACTCATTGGGCAAGTCGGCTGCAAGGTACGGCATGAGCCCCTGCAAGGTCTCTTCTTGCAGCGTCGAAGTCTTGGTTGATAAGGCGTCCTGGACGGGAGGCAACCCGAGAAAGAGATCAGGGATCTTGAGATCAGAGACGCTGGCGTTGTCGATGTCCTCCCACTGGCTGTCATCAGAGGTGTTATGCGACGGAGCCGAGGCGGTCACAGGCGCAGAGGTGGAAGGGACGACCATGGTGAAAAGTGTATGCGCTGCACAGGGGCTTAAAGAGAGAAATAAATGGAGCTCACAAGCTCGGATCACAAGGCATACAAACTGCCTTCAGTGTAAGCTATCGTGACAAATGCAGTGAGGTGAGGGGGAAGGAGATGAGAAGGGGGTTTTAAAGCAAAAGGTAACCTGATTATGATGTCAGCTGGGAAGATCGAACCGAGTTCTCCTGCACAGCACCATAGACCAACCTTCTTTCAGGGTCTGGGGTTTCTTTGTTAGATAGTTTATGCGAGACCCCCAACGACCATGTCTGTATGTGATGTTTGGTGTGTCTGGTCTGTTTGATCCATAGGTGGCGAGGGCCCAGGTTCCAGAACGGTTGAAAGTGGACCAAGGCCCACTTAAAAGATGCCGTTGCAGCCTATGGTTGGCTGGCGGGGTTTCTCCGGCTGTGGACAATCATCTAGCTTCATCCCTAAGCCGTGAACAATCACACAGTGATGAAAGAACAATGTGAGGGCTGGTGCATTCACGCCGCTGGATGAATGTGCTTGGATACAGAAGACTGACGAAAAAAAATGGCATGTTCACGCGGTTAACTAGCTCTAGTTGGCGATCATTAGCGGGAGCTGGGCTGGGCGATGCTGTCATCATGTGGCTTCCGGGTAATAGGCCATAACTCATGGAATGCAATTGGAAAAACTACAACAAAGAACATATCTGGAGCTTTTCTTGAGAAGCAAGGCATTTACTCCTGGTTGTCTTGTACGGCCAAGGAAATATGCAGGTACTTTGCTCTCATTAGCTAACTATAGCTACTTTGTGGTGCCGACTTCAACGTTTCACCAAGAGGGTTGCTAACTACCTGACACGCTATGATTGGCCAACCAACACCCTCATCACAGGGTTAGCTTGGGATATGCATCACTGCCTAGATGGTTTTGCGTGTTACTAACAACCTGTAGAAGAAACTGCATTGGTGCTTGCCCCGTTTTAGAGCTGTCTGCTTGTGTATGGAAGCATCGACATGTTGAAATCTTTGAGTGTGTGTTTGTGGTTGTCTGGTGGAGTGCCCATCGTCATGGAGCGATGGCAGTTTTTTATATATACTCGCCAGACTCCTCTTATCGTTCAACTATGAATATGTCTTGCAGGTATCAACTTGAGCGTCTAGTTGATCTGGGCTTGTAGTCTTCATAGTGACTACGGATAGCTGCCATTACTTGCACTTAAAAACAAACCTCTTTATTCGAGACGTTCATCTCCTGCATCTGGATACAATGGGAGCGAGTGACGATAGCCCTCCCTTTGAGGCAAGCATCAGCCAGCACCACCATCTCTGTGCCGGTACCTACTGACGATCTTAGATATCAACTCCCCCCTACTTCTCTAGTCTCGAGACCACAGGCGTCATGGTAGACCCAGACGATATGCCATGTGATGAAAAGGATACTCTTGACTATGAGTTTGACGTCTGCAAAAGCTATCCATTGACCGCGAGTGAAGCGCTCGAGTTTCCTCTGAATATGCCTGTTCCTGATCCTGCCCTGGATGACCTGCCATACCATCAGTCCTCGTATGATGACTACCCCACTGTCCACGAATACAGCCGTTTTGTTGACCATGGGTTCTCGGAGGAGGAAATGCAGAGTCTAGAGGAAAAGCACGCGTGGGTGAGCTCAGCCGACCTTGACTTGCCCGAGCCTCTTGATGAAGACCAAGGCGAGGTGAAGCAACACACAGAACGATACTACCGACCGGTATTGTCCCTCCAGCGGCCCATGACTTCCTGGTCTAACCACATTGCTGCTCTCAAAGAATCTATAATGTTGCGGGCTTGTGAGTACTGCACACAGCCAACCATCGAATCCATTCAAAAGATTGTTGCTCGGCTTGACCATCCGTTACGCAACCTCAACATTGACAAGATACAACTCCCGTCGGAAAAGGACTTTGCCATTCCCGCAATCTTCTGCCGGAAACTTCTCGACGTACTATCTGGCTCTGATGCACATAAATCACGGGCTCAACTGCCTCATTTCGACGACACACCTCACCAACCCGCCTTTGTCTTGTATGGATACAGTCCCGAGTCGTACACAGCGTATCGCGAATTCCGGATGACAATGGAAGATGCTCACCAAGCAACGCCTATAATGCCGTTCGTCCAGGTAGTTTTGAACTCGAATCCAAACGAGTCCTTTCACTGCGATATTCCTCTCCATCATCGTGTGGTAGCGCCGATTCGTTCTGTCGAGGGTCTCAACTACAGTGCGCTCATTCGTGTTGGAAATATTGTCGTGCCCGGAGATTGCTTCTTCACAGTCTGTGTTGATATCGATATGCGCAAAGTCCGCATCTACGTCTCGGCTTACTCGGAAGGTGATAACATGTACAGTGCGTGTCTCGCTGGCTTCCTTTTGCCAGATCGAGCAGCTATGCAGCAGTTCTATGTCCTGTTCCGGTCTATTATCGAGTGGGCCTGCCTAGAGAGACTGTCGATGATTGCACATTACTTGGGTATCGAGCCGACTGGTGTAGTTCTCGACTACGAACGGTTTACCTACTGGGTCAATAAGGACGCAGGCCCGAGAATAGAGCGAGCCATTTACTTTCCCCGTCCTGAGTGGATGTCAATGGGAATGCTCAGCGACGTTATGCGAAACCATTGGCCTGAAGGAAGCATGGGACCTGCGAGCCTATAGTCAACTACACTTTGATATCCTCATATTCTGCCGTGTCACAAACAGCTACCACAGCATAGCAGTATGATCTCGTGACTATCATAAATAGCACGCTTGTTCGCTTTGTGTCCGATGGAAGTATGTTGTCTGAAATGGGCACACGATTCATGGTGAATAAATTCTAGAAATTAATAGTACTGGTGCATTATGGCTCAGCCTGATTGATTTAGATCCATCGCGATAAGACGATTCAGATGGAAGTGGCGACATATAGCGGCCCAACTACAGATATGCATGCATTGCGATACACAAGTTCATTTACACATCTACGGACGATTGTGAGCTGTAGCACTGAATATGTATCTGCGGTAGTGGTGTTATCCATATTTCCTACTCATTCCAAGCAAAGGCTGTACTGGGTTTCCTGAGAAATCAGACAGCTTGATGGGATGATAGGCAAGGACATGATCTGGGAGTATGAAGCATACAGATAGTCAACTAGTCGTCGCAAGCATTTAGCTAGAATCATGCATATGCAAACGCGGGCGGCGAGATATCGTTGTTCTTGTGACTTTTGAAACTTGAGGATAAGACTACTGCAAGTGATGCGCCACTGATACTTGATTTCATCAGGAATGGATAGCAACGCGATTTCATGCTTTGAAAAATCTTTTGTTGGTTGAAAGTAGTCGATCCTCTCAATATCTCACACCAAATGCAAGACTCACCAACTGAAGAGGAACCTAGTCATACTGACTGCGCCCACCCGTGTCACTGCGCACTCTCCTGACAGATATCAATCACAAAGGTTGTTTAGTAATGCCACTAGACCCATACTGCAAACTAAATCATGAGCCTCGTGGCACTGCATCATGCATGTTTATACCATAGGTGGCATGGAGCCCCGCCGACCCGGCCGACAAACAACTGCGGAATATTGTTTTCGTCTTGCAAGTATATATACACGCTCGCTGACATACAGCTAACCCGTGTGGCTAAACATGTTCTGCTCGTCGGCGGGTGCTCGGCGGTTGGCTGGTTTCTGCTTCTATTGCTGGTGCTGTCTCATGTTGTGTCTGTCCGATGCATCTAGGCCCATTTTCTGGTCTACCACGGCCGGTCCAATAGCGCGAGCCAGCCGCCGGTGGCTAGCAGCCGGTTTGCTGCATCATGCCTTATGCAGCACGTAGTATTGCGGAACCATACGAGAAACGGTATGGGATCTTGCGGGATGTAGTGAACATTGGCCGCGGTTCCTTGGTTGTGGCTTATCTTCTGTCATCAGCCGGGCTTTTTCCCGTCGCTACATGGCACCCAAGCGTTTCTATTAAAGCTGGCCAAGAGATCGAAGGGAAAAGTACGATGCAGAACTACACATGAATAGAACGAGGTGATCCCTGTCTTGATGACTGGAAATTGAGAAGATCGGCTTACCTGCTGAAGCGAGGGAGGCGTATGGTATATCTCATACAGCAATGTTCGTATGGTGCAGTTTTGGTCTCTGGAAACAGAGGTTGTTTGGCTAGTCTTGTGCGCCTGTGAAGTCTTTTCCTTCTCTGCAATGCCACGTAGCGTGTGAGTCAGATAGGTACGATGTATGCTATACAGGGCCGTTTTGTCTGGTGGTCTTGTGGCTTATCCAGCCTCAATGAAGCAAGACCTTCTAGAGAGCCCATGGTCGCACCATCTGGACAGGGCATTTTGCGGTAGCCATACAGAGAAGGCCGGGGGAGGGGGAGCGTCAGTCGGCATAAGCGAAAGCTAATCAATCATCAAAAAGCCCGTGAACAGGATGGTAAACTTTGGGATACAGTAGCACGAAGGGCCTGGATGCATTGCTTATGCTCATGAGGAGGAAGCATGGTTCGTGAAATGTACGTAATGCACAATAACATCATCCAGGAAGAACGAAAAGTACAGTGAGAGCCGTATACCGGGATATCGATATCATCGAGAAATGCCGGAGTCCAAGTATATAATTGCATGGCCAGTTACATGCTGGACAGTTTAAAGTTCTTGTCCAATCTCAGCTGATCAGTGTGTCGGCTCAATTCCAAGGCAGGATACATAGTTAGCTAACCAACTAGTTGGTCAATATACTAAACACGTAGCACGTAGCACGTAGCACGCAGCACGCAGCACGTATATATGCAGCAGACGGCTTGGCTTGCAAGTCGTCATACATGTTGAGTCTGTGGTGATGTCACCCGTCTCTTGGCTATTGGAAAGTAAAACTCTGGTGTAGAGTCAGTCGCGACGCAGGCATCCGAGGAGGCTTATTTATACAAATGTTTGTACTTGTGTAGATGTTACGAACTGTTTGGAGCGGCACATGGTCAAGTATCTGTATTTCTTTTGTGCCGGGGGTCTCGGTGGCTTCTCAGCCACACGAAGCCTCTGGTCATTCATCGTTATCTTGGGAATTCCCGGAATTTTTGTTGGCTTGATGGCCCGAAAGGAAATTTCTAGAGCTTTGGCATTGCTGCAGAAACAGACTCGGGGTCCCCAAGCCTTGATAATCGTGATGGTGGGCCAGTATGCAGGTATTTCCGGGTTTGTTTCCAGGTCTCGTTTCAACGGTGCTTGGGAAGCTGTATATGTCAATTAGTAGGCCTTGGGCGAGAAATAGCCAGGGCCCCCGAGTAATGTATCCTCCGGGTAGGCAGTGCTGTGATGAATCCTCTGGACTGGAATGCTGGGGATGAGGTCAAAATTATCAACTCAAACTCATGTGACATTGTAGAGGTCATTTTTGTTTTGGAAAGCATCACGAAGTACGTGGACACAGGCACGGAGGAGAGGATCAATACTTTGATGAGTAATCACTTGGGCTGGCTACTTTGTCATAAAAAGGAAACAAGGCCGCTTGGAGAACAAGGATTCAGGGGGTTTCTTGACTCGTTAGTGACACTCGCCTTCCCTTTCAGGCACTTTGATGTTACCCCACTAGATGGAGATGGTGGAAAGCGTGGGGAAACAAGGGCACGAGAGAGAGAGGGGGGCGACTTTCGGACCAATAATAACAGAGCCCGTAGTTTTGCCAGCCAGGCAAAAGAACCCTGAGATGGAGTAGGGTTTTTTTTGTCCTTGTGGCAAACAATGGGCATATTTCAGCGGCTCAAGCCTGGAGCTACGGCACCGACAGCCCCTAAAAGCACCTTGAGACAGGCGCTAAAGGCCCAAAACAACAATCGCCGGTCTAAGTCAAGGCCAGCTTCATGTCAGCACTAAACTGGCGTAGTTTTTTAGCGTTGACTTTTTGTCGACGACGTGTGGGCTAACATGTCATTTGTTTCTCCTCTGGCGTTCTCACGTGTGTGGCAGAAAGCAACCGAGACTTGTCGAGTCAGCCATGCATCTGGCCAGTTGTGGTGTGCCAAGTCTGTATGCCATAAAAAAACAAGACGGAGAGCTCATGGAGGCCGCCGGATGGGATGGGCCTGTTTTCTTGCCTAGTTCACGGCGCAGCAGACACAAGATCAACCTGCTTGTCATCTGGTCTTTCAGACTTCGCCCATACCGAGGTTAAAACGGCGGCTATACAACACAACCCGGAGATGCAGGTGCATGGCAAAGCACCAGAAAATCAGCGCAGACAGGGGATGTTCCAGACAGTGTTGGGTCTCTTCCTTGTAACTAGTTATACAAGCAAGCACATGTTGTACGTATGGATGTATCAATATATACACGACGACGACATGTAGTTGGTCATGTTCCCATATTGTTGTAGTTAGCCAGTTAGTTATATGCGACGAGCACATTTGCTCCCGCTACATCTTAGTCGGCCACTACCACCGTGACATGACATGCAACGCAAAGTCATACTATTGCAGGCAAGGGAGACGGCGAGTGAAAATTTTTCCACAGAACCTCAAACCTTGGATTCGCTGGCGAAGACCGAGACTGAAACCTGCAACTGCATCTGGGGCCCTTCCGCCATCCATGGAGAGCCTGTTGTCCGTCTCGAAGCGGATTCGGCCCCAAGAGAACAGCGTGCATAATACTCGGGACCAGGCCATGTTGGATGTCTGAGATGGTGCGTCTGTGTCTGTGGCTGTGACTGTGTAGATGATTTGGCGAAACATGGAAATTTCTTTCCGTCTGCGACAAGACTCACATAACCCGCACGACCAAGTGACCTTGTCTGCTCACATGAGGCTAGCTCATGTGGAAGGGGATCAAGGCTGTGGTGGCCCTGATGTGGCGGCCCTGTCGTCAGCATCAGACACCAGAATCGTCGTGTTTATGGTTAAAGTGTAGTGTAGTGTAGTGCGGGCAATGTGGGAGCAGCTGCAGGTAGGTATCCCCAAATCTTAAAAGCCATGGTTCTCCCCCTTGCTCCGTAAAAGCTTCGCTGCGGCTTTTTTTGTGGCTTGTCTGAAAGAATAGTCGACGACACATGGAGGCAAGGCAAACATGAAATGGAATGGGCACACTGGCTTCGACGGGGCTTCGTTGGGCTTATGGGTGGCAGACTCCATGCAGGTGATTCGGGCTCCTGTGTATTGACGACAGAGACGGGACTTGAAGTGCCAAAATAGATCGTTGATGCTTGTGTTTGTGCTAGCACACAGAGGAGTAGGGGATTGACCTGTTCACGCCCCGCGAGCCACTCACTCACTGTATGTGCTGTTTGTAAACACGGGGTCTGGAGCAGAAGATGTGGCGTTTTGGCTCGCTTCGAGACGAGATCCAAGATGGCAGGCCTGCATGATAGAAGGAATGGATAAGCGGAGACCGTCTTGCTGCATGCACATCATGCCGGCCATGATAGTGATGCATGTAGATGTGGATGTAGTTCCCTGACACACCGAGAGCAATGACCAGGAAGAGAGCGACAGTCGACAGGGTAGCTGGGGTTGGCCATCTCCGCACTGCCGCATGTCTGGCTCGGTTTCCGTGGAGGGGACTTCCCTGCGGCCTTTGAGGAAATGAAGCCCGGATAGTCGCTTGGGCCGCGGCAAGCAACCAGTCAGATTGGACATTATTGCGTGTGAATGGGACTGAGACTGGACTTATAGTTGTATCTGTACTTGTACTGGTACTGGTAGACATGTTACGGCTAGCAAGGGCTCCTGGAGGGGTTTAGTCTTCAGCAAACATGTCAATATTGAAGATTCTACACACGGAAATGCCAAGTCATGTGGCAAGGTGATGTGAGGGTTTGGCAAGCAGATCTTGAGGTGACAGACATGTAGACAGTCTGGAGTAGACTAGCCAACTACAGGATACATTATACAGGCATCTGTCGTGGTCCTTGTATGTACATACATATATATATATGCAATGCAGTGGATTTCTGGCGAGAACTCACGGCGGAGGGAGGTGGATGCGGGCATCAAGTGCGGGATGGTGCAGCGAGGTCGGCACAAGGGCACTGAGTGACTGAGTGACTGCACTGGGCAAGAATCGTGATGCTGGTAGCAGCAGCCGCAGCAGGACGTGCGCTTTGCTGCTTGTATGCATGCACTCAGTGGGGAGATGGTGTGTGTACAAATGCACATACTTCAAGTACCAGTACAGGCTGACGTCGAGGTGAGGTTGGGTAGGGATTCTTCGGGCCCCTAAGTGAGCGCTGCTATTGGCCAAGCCAGCCAGTCAGCCCGGGCAGCAGCAAACAGGACACTGGCGCTGCTTGTACCGGTACAGGACGATGCATAAACACTACGCCTCTGCAGACTCGCTTTTCCTTCTTTACTTGTACCGGTACTTGGAGGCCGACCAGCGTGGCCGCTACCCCACTAGATGGGCGCCTCGGCCTCTAGCGATTGGCTGCGCCGGCATGACGATGGCTTATCGGGTGGCATTCTGTCTGGCCATTTTTCTTCCTCCTCGCTTTGCCCTTTTGGCTATCCTTGCTGTTAACTAACCAACTCTAACCACCAGTCAGTCCCGTCCATGAGCCTGGTCCGGGCTGTCGTCCCCCTCTTGCGTCGAACTGCAGCAGAAAAAAAGTCTCTTGCTGGGGTTTTGCTGTCTCTCCCATCTTCACCGCTTCTTTAAAGCTCGGCGGCCCTCGCTGCCCATCCATGTTCGCCCTGACGCTGGAGCTCCCCTTCAAGTTTCCCCTCTTTCACAGACAGATTGTGCCTTTTGCCTGTCTGTCTCTATTACATCGGCCTTTACCTCTGCCTCAACTGCGTCGGCCCATCTCAGCCTCCATCGTTGCCCACTGAACAGCTCGAGTCTTAAAAAGCCAACGTCTTTTTTTTTTTCCTTCTCCACCAGAGGAAATAAGCACTGTCCAGTACGCACCACAGCTAGAAATCACCCGCCACCCAGCAAAAAAGAAAATAGGAACAAAAAAAAGAATTATCCCACCTCCACTCCCTGCCACCTTTTTCTCACTGTCTAGCTAGCTTGGAGCACCTTTTGTTCTTTTTTCTCTCTCTCTTCTTTGCTTCTTTGCTTTTTTGCTGCTCACTTCGAATACTTGTGCGTTCTTTACATGCCACCCCGGCTACCAACACACAGCCAAACAAAACAGAAAAATACATAAACGGCATTAAGCTCATATAATCATCTAGAGACACTTTCGAGGCAGCCTTGAAAGAGCGGTGACTGGGCCCTTGTCCTACTCAACCCTCTCTCAGATTCCTTCGCTGCTCAGTTGCACTTTTTGTTGCTTTGCTCAAGGGGACCTTGACCTTTGCACCCTCGACTTGCCTGCTTGCCTGACACACACGCACTGCACTGCACAACAACGGCAAATCACCAAGGCATCGTTTTGCCTAGCACCCACCCTACGCTTCAGCACACCACACCGCAGGCGAGGAGCGGAGCTGAGCTGGACGTGCCTGGCTCAACCATTTTATCTGTTATTCCTCGTTTTCCATACCGACTTGTCTTGCCCTAGCTCAGGACGAGTCTTCTTCCCCTTAACCTCCAGACCGCCGTTTTATTTTGTATTTCTTCCTTCGCCATGTCGTTCGACTACAGCGCCCCAGACGAAAACGTCAATCCCCTCTTGAATGTGGGCTTGTCCGCAGCAACTGCTACTTACGACCCTCAAAGCCAAAGATACACCATCACCACCGCCGCCGGCACCTCCATTCTGCTGCAAACTGCGTCTGCTGAGTTCCCCGTGCTACCTACGGCCGGCCTGATTGCGCATCCTCATCCACAGGCTCACGCCCAACAACACCTCCAAAGTTCGCCGCCCCACACCCAATCACAACATCCGCAACCGCAACCGCAACAGCACCAAACCTCACATCCTCACTCGCAAGTCCAGCTTGGCTTGCACTCCCCAATCCACATGATGCCACCACAGGGCGCATGGGCTATGGGCCTGGACATGACCTCGGTTTCTGCCTCCAACTCGCCTCAGAGCCAGCCTGTTCTCGATGAGCAGCAATTGCAGCACCAGCACCAGCATCAGCAGGTCCACCATCACCAGCACCAACAGCAACAGCAGTTCCACCAGTCTCAGCCCAACAGCCAGTGCTCAAGCCCGCACTCTCAAAACTCCCAGCACTCGTCTCAGCACTCTCCCTTGGCCTTCTCCGCTAGTCTCAGTCCTCTTCCTGACTGGGCTATTCAGCAGCAACAGTCTCCGCCCATGGGCCACCAGCAGCAGCATTCGCCGCCTATGCAGCCTTTACAGCACTCTCAAATGCCCATGCCCATGGGTCCTGTTGACGCCCAGGCTATCAATGATCAGGCTATGCTTGGCTTCAGCACATTCCCGTCTTCATTCAACCAAGCTGCTATCGGCCTCCTGCCGGCCGCTACCCAGAATGCTCTTGCCAACACCATGGCCATGGAAGCCTTCAACATGCCCGCAATGGACGACTCGGGCCAGTGGTCTGGTCTAGGCTATGAGTCCTGGACTGAAATTGCCGCCAGTCCCCTGGAGATGAGCCCTATTCCCCGTGGTATGCACAGCGTGGGAAGCGGCTCTCCCAACAGCGGATACATTGATGTCGTATCTCTTCCAGGCTCTGTCTCCGGCATGTCCGAAAACTGGAACATGGTCGAATGGAACGCCGGGATGATGGCCGGACACCCAACCCCTGCCATCTTCAATCCTGGCCAAACTCTGCATTTGCGCACGCATTCTGACGCCGACTCCATTTCCCAAGTCTTCAATGGAATCGATGAATTCCCTTTCCCGTTCTCTCCTAGCGGCTCCGAAAGCCACGATGCTAGCTCCCCCATCAGTCAGCGCAACTGCTACCATGACGAAGGCCACCACATGTCTCATGGACACGACCACGCTCATAGCCATGGCCATAGCCATAGTCATGGTCACAACCACTCTCACAGTCAAGAAATCAGCTCTGCTGCTATCACCACACCCATCAACATCAAGTCTTCTCAGTCTACTCGCTCCGGTTCGTCGTCGAAGAGCCCAGGTAACGGATCAGGCGTGGTTACCTCTTCTCCTGTGTCTACTGTTGCGCGCCGCAACACTGGCCCCAAGAAGAGCCCCATTTCGAAACCCAAGGTTGTTCGCCGTACCTCGACTGGCAAGAAGGACGGTCCCAGTGAGAAAAAAGTCGGTCGCAGAAGAGGCCCTCTTCTTCCCGAGCAGCGGAAGCAAGCCAGTGAGATCCGAAAGCTCCGTGCTTGCCTGCGGTGCAAGTTCCTCAAAAAGACATGTGACAAGGGCGAGCCTTGCGCTGGCTGCCAACCTTCTCATGCCCGTCTTTGGCAGGTGCCTTGCACACGTATTGACATCAAGGATATTGGTTACTTCATGAAAGATTGGAATGCCGACTACGCTCGACACATTAGCCCGGATATTCCTGTGCTTGACGTCAAGGGCTATTCCAAGAACGAGACCCTTATCTGGATCACTCATGGATATGGCTGTTCCCTGCCTGTCATGGCGCGTGAAGTCCTGCTGGCAGATGAAAAGCTCCTCGAGGTCGACTGGGTTGAGACCGATGTTCTCAGCTCCAACAACCAGACCACCCACAACATTCGGACTGATCGTCTTGACATTGGTGCCAGTGGCATTCCCTCCCACATGGTCTCGGATTACCTTGACAAGCATGTTGATGAGCTCTTCCAGGACTTTGTCGATGACTACTTTGGTGGCACGCCTTTCATCACAGAAATCCTCAAGACCGCCCACCGCTACTACAAGAAGGAACAGAGCCCAGTAATCCGCAAGGCTTTGAAACTAGTCATGGCCTACAACTTGACGATGCATATCACCATGATTGAGGACCCATCTTCTGAGCTTGACCTTGAGGCCACTATTAACGATAAGGATTCCAAGTTCCATGGTCGCACTGTGGCACCAAGTCTGATTAATGCTCAGATCAAGAGTGCCATGGCCGACATGTGGCGCGAACTGCAACGCGACGTGCTGGAGGAGCTTTCCCAGCTCTACTCGTCCGTTTACAGCGGCGAACGGCTGAAGAACTGGCCCACAATCTTCATGCTGGCTTCTATTCTGCTGGCCGTGTGGGAGGAAATGCAGTTCGACTGCCACTACCGTGTTCCTGACCCTGCTTCAGTGAACAAGTTCTGCTCCGACATGGAAACCACACCAGTTGGTGTGATTGTCGGTCTGTTCCACGCCATCTCACAGAAGCTTCCGGCCTTCACTGACTGGGATACTCGCAAGCATGGCCACATCCTCAACAACAACCCGGCTGTGTGTGAGGCGTTGACCGAGGTTCGTCAGCACGTCCTCAAACACGAGTCATATCTCCGTGGCCGCCCCGATGCCAAGTTCGATTCGACCGACTTTGATTCGCTGTCAAACAAGTTCCTGTCCAAGTTGGTCATCAAGGCCAACTAAGAAGCTGTATTGGCTGCTATCGGTGCTTCGATTCCCAACAGTTTTTCCATTTGTTTCGCCCCTTTGTCTTCTTTCTTTTCTACTTTTGTTTCTCACTTTGCGGCTGTCTACTATGCCAATGGCCTGATTATATCCCGGAATCCTGACCAGACACAGCAGTTGTATCTATCAAGACGAGCCTACGCTGCCATCTTTTCATATGAGTGATGCTCTGAGCTCCTCTGCATCTTGTTCATTTTCTGCGTGCTTTTTGCTCTTCTCCGACCACGCGCACAAACCCGTGTTCCATCCGATGATGTGTAACGACCGTTTTTTTTTCTCTTTCTCATCTTGCGCCTTTTTTTACTCTACGCTCTGTGTTTTCTTTTTGTTCTTACGACCTCTGCACTCTGTTTCTATCGCAATGTCTCTTTCTTTACTATTTGACGATTTACGTACGACTTTCACCCACCGTTCAAATATCGTCAGGATTGTTCTCTTGATTTTTATGACTTGATTTTGTTTTTATTTCTGCACGAAAAAGAGATGACCGAACGACGAGATTGACGCTGAGAAATTGATGATTTGAACCCAAGCAACGACAAGTTTTTATTTATTCTTCATCCCTTTTTGGCTACCTACTTCATGTTGTTACGTTCCTTTCGTTCCCTCATGTTCTTATTCTGTTCGTTTATGTTCATAGTACTATCTGCTCTGCTTTTGCCTTTGCTGTTATTATCTTATCTTCCTCGTTCCGTGTTACGCGCCATTTAGCCTTGCCTTGCTGTTGTGTACGAAATTATCACATGATGTTTGGGCTGGTAATGTTCCCTTGGTCTTTCAAGCTGGTGGGGGAGGTTTTGTGCATGGCATTTATAATGCGTCTGGTGCGGTGTCATGATTGATGTGCTTGACTGACTGTGCTGCATGGGAGGGCCATACATGTTTAATATAACCAACTATGTAGTGATGTACTCTCTCGTTTGTACTATTTGTGGTGACATGGATTTTAGTTCACATGCTTTGTTAGGATCTCCTAAATACATAGGTTCATGTCCAATGGCTAATAACTACTATCAATAACACAGCGAGACAAGAAACCCCAGAACAGCAAGGGATGATAAGAAGCCGCTCGCGTGGCTGGTGATGGATATGGAGCATAGGTCACGCGGGGTGGTATGGCCGCAATAGGACAGAAGAAGGTGTTTGTGCATGGAGGTGTTAGGCAGTTCAGTAGCGTGAAAGGGGGAGGACAACAGGACTTTGTCTTGGCTCAAGAGGCCTGTTTTGGCAAGGCCGCCCGATGGAGAAGTCAACAAGACCAGGAGGGGGTCAACAAATCCAAGGTAGAAAGGCAAAGGCGGAGAGGAGAGGGAGCGTGTGCTCAGGCCACGGGCGCCATCACCCAGTGCACCTGTAGCCGTTGTAAACACATCTTGGTGAGTGAACTATAGCATGCACTTGTCGTCCATGTCAGTAGCATCAGTGCGAGAAGCCAGCAGCCCCCCTGTCGTACCAACCAACCCCGCATTTCTTTTATCGCTCAACTATGACGCTACTCGGTCTATTCATAGATAACCAACCAGGCAACAAGCCCATGGGCGCGGGCGTGGGCCATGGACGGCTCAGAGACTCTTTGTTTTTCGAGATACGAGTGTCATCGTACTCGTTCA
The DNA here is from genome assembly GCA_003671435.1 of Berkeleyomyces basicola. NCBI lineage: Eukaryota > Fungi > Ascomycota > Sordariomycetes > Microascales > Ceratocystidaceae > Berkeleyomyces > Berkeleyomyces basicola. The sequence goes on along the minus strand of PJAC01000021.1, from coordinate 1,435,967 downwards.
TCCATCCACCCACAATGTGCCCTTCGAGGCCCGCATGCTGACATCGCATCGCCATCGGGGCTGCACGCCTGCGCTGCGGCCACAAGCGACGGTCCAGAATGGGTCCATCCGGGTGCTCCGCAATTGCGCCGGTGGTACAAGTGTGTACATACATGCATTCATTCATTCATTCTACAACCGCCACCCAGAGATAACAAAGAGAGAGAAGCCCAAGACGCGCTGGCCGCTCCTTGTACACACATACATCAGTATTAATCATCAACGAAAACTAGCTCGACTAGCGGCTATCCAGATGACACATCGCCGTGGTTGGCCTCGATTGGATTGGATTTGAATTTGTCGAGAAAATGTAATCAGGGACAAATATGAGGCGGTCAGGGCCGTCAGGCAAACGCCGAAATAATGCCCCAAGAATGAGGCAACTCAGATAGAGTCGCGCTACGTGTAAAAACCGAAAAGGCAACGCCGCCTGCCTCCAGCCATGGGCCATCATTATCCGCCATGTTTAGCCACCAAACCTCCCTTCTTTTATTGTTGTGATGTTTTCGTCTTTTGCCGGCGGCCATCCCGAGACAAAACGAGCATCGGCAGGCGGCCTGGGAGCCTAGCTTTGGCTGTGGTTATTTGCTGTTTATCGCTAGTTTGCTAGTCAATAATGCGTTCGTTTCGCAGTTGGGAAGAAATAGTGGGGCTCTTACCAAGTATCCGCTACTTCTGTAGCGTAGCTTTCTTTGGTGGCACCATCACCAACATTGGAAGTAGCTGGTACTTTTAAACACCGCCCCGTGTGAAACTTGCTGCGCATCGTTCCGGCTTACGGCTTCCAGCACTTTCCCCTTCTTTCTCTACTCACAAGCCAAGTGCATGCTAACAGTACAGGTACAAGTACTTATCTCATCACATACGAATGCACTTGCACATTTGTACAGGTACTCGCTCACAGCCCCCCCTTGGGCTGGCGTCATTCACAAACTAGGCGCTGCTGGTACCTTCCTTGTTTCCATGAGGTCTTATAAAAGGCAGCCTGCCACCCTCTTCTACAGACATCTCATCTTTCCTTTAACATCTATCCTATCCTATCTCATCTCCATCTACATCTTCTTCTTGTGTTTTGCACCCTTCCTTTCTCGTACCGCAGCCATCAAACTCTCGCCAACCACATCTCAGATCCAGACACCATGCAGATCTTCGTCAAGACTTGTACGTTTATTTCTCATCTCTCATTCTTTCGTTGCCATACGTTTACTGACTCATCTTGCAGTGACCGGCAAGACCATCACCCTTGAGGTCGAATCTTCCGATACCATTGACAATGTCAAGTCCAAGATCCAGGACAAGGAAGGCATCCCTCCGGACCAGCAGCGTCTGATCTTTGCCGGCAAGCAGCTCGAGGATGGCCGGACCCTTTCCGACTACAACATCCAGAAGGAGTCCACCCTCCATCTCGTCCTCCGTCTGCGTGGTGGTATGCAGATTTGTAAGTTGTCTTGCCCATTCTAAAGTCTCCCTTCAACATGTACTAACACCTGGCTACAGTCGTCAAGACCCTCACTGGCAAGACCATTACCCTCGAAGTTGAGTCCTCCGATACCATTGACAACGTCAAGTCCAAGATCCAAGATAAGGAGGGTATCCCTCCGGACCAGCAGCGCCTGATCTTCGCTGGAAAGCAGCTCGAGGACGGTCGCACACTTTCCGACTACAACATCCAGAAGGAGTCCACCCTCCACCTGGTCCTGCGTCTCCGTGGTGGTATGCAAATCTTCGTCAAGACCCTTACCGGCAAGACCATTACTTTGGAGGTCGAATCTTCCGATACCATCGACAACGTAAAGTCTAAGATCCAGGACAAGGAGGGCATCCCTCCGGACCAGCAGCGTCTGATCTTTGCCGGCAAGCAGCTCGAGGATGGCCGGACCCTTTCCGACTACAACATCCAGAAGGAGTCCACCCTCCACCTGGTCCTGCGTCTCCGTGGTGGTATGCAAATCTTCGTCAAGACCCTCACCGGCAAGACCATCACTCTTGAGGTCGAATCTTCCGATACCATTGACAACGTCAAGTCCAAGATCCAGGACAAGGAGGGCATCCCTCCGGACCAGCAGCGCTTGATCTTTGCTGGAAAGCAGCTCGAGGATGGTCGCACACTTTCCGACTACAACATTCAGAAAGAGTCCACGCTGCATTTGGTTTTGCGTCTTCGTGGTGGCCAGTAGATGTGTCTTTTTGCTTTTGTGTTTTTTGTCTTATTTTTCCTACACCTCGGTAAAGCGCCTGGCAGGAGTGTTCATTTTGTTGTAACATGGGAATAACAGCCCCCATTGTTGACATTATGCTTTTATGAATGATAATATTCGGCAGTATTTCTTTTGCCTATGACACCACTTTCTCTCTCAATCAAACGTGAATGTAAACTATTCGAAATGCTCTGATGATGGGATTTGCCACCTTCGGTCCATGAGCGCACTGTCCTGGCATTGGTCTCGCGACGCATTGACGAAGATGGCGCAAAGTACAAAGTGGATCATGATGACGCAATGCAACTCATACATGAACATTATCGCATCCTGCCAAGTTATCGCCAAAGCGTTAGACAGCAGCAAAATCGCACAAACTGACTACATGTCATGTCCCAAGAAGCTTTGCAGAAGTTAGATGTCTGCCAAACTTTTCTGCGAAACCTTTACAAGAAGATGTTTTCAATCACTTTTCTTTTGCCATAACTAACTAGTAACTAGATAACTAGTTAGTTATGTAGTTAGTTACATGCAATGTAAAACAAAAACAGAGCATACACGTCCGCCCACTTCACCGTACAGGATTTCTCACCAGTCAAAATATCAGCAGCTAGCGCAACATCAAGATAACAAGCCCCGGCGGTAAATGTAGATGAGTAGATACAGTTGTTCCAAGCTGTGCGATAGATGGGCATCAAGCTCTGCTTCTCACATATCCTCGGTAGAAATGGGTTCGTCGCTGGTAGTATAGGGCTCAGCAGGCCCGTTTTCACGCGATGAAGCTTCCTCTGTTCTACCGTAGAGCAAAGCCACCTTTCGGCAGCGGATTGACAACTTGGCATGCTTGAAAGCAAGTTCCTTGTCTTCGGCGAAAGTACGTGAGCTGAAATAGCGCGTGGGCGCATGAGAAGTGTCTCGCATCATTTGGAGAAGTGTAAAGGCAAAGTCCTGCAAGGAGTGGAGCGTCTGCTGACTCTGGCTGTCTCCGGGTCTGATGCAAATAGCAGCGGCGTCGATGCGGTCTCGCATGGCATTCAGCTCGGGGTTGCGGCGCAAAAAGCCCCATGCCCAGTTGTCGTCGATGATTGTGTCGTTGCCAGTGGCCGTCAGCGTTGCCTGGGCCGCTTCCTGGAGTACGTCGTTGGAGGCAGTATTTCCGGCAGACTCTTGGTCGATGGCCCATTCGGTCAACTGGGCCTCTTGCACGAGTGTAAGCTGCTGTGTTGCAGGGGACATTCTGGGTCTCAGGCTGGAGACGTAGAGGTCAAGGTGTCTTTGTAGCTATACACACAAGATCGTAGTCGGCTACAAGATGCTTCTGGCAAGCTTCATGGTCGGAGCCACGTCATCACGTGATTGTGACGGCTAGTTAGCTAGTAGTGAACGGATGAGGCTATCCCACCTATCTCAATCGTTGTCAAACTTTCATATCCGGGCCTTCAAACTCCAAGAAAGTCTTCATTGTCAAACCCTTGACGTTGTTGTTCTACAAGCAGTAATAGTGTGACGACTAGGGCCACTTGAGGTAACCCCACTATAGTTAGTTATTCCAAAGCTTCCATGACGTACGCATCCACCTGGGCTCTGCTTTTTTTCTATTTTCAGCCTTGGCTACTTGCGACACTTCTTCACTCCATCACCACCGCCGTTTTGATATTTTGCCACAAACGCTCGACACAGAATTCCTAGGCCATAATCACCAATATTGAATTCTTCTATCATTAACCTGCGTCGACATCTCCCGCGGCTCGACCAAACTCCAGTCGCCGCTCCTTTACGGCGCCTTCCAACAGCCACTCCTCCTCCGAGAAGCTACACAGTCACCATGGCAAGCTCTGCCGGAGAGGCTTCCTCTAGCTCACAGTCGCATGCCCCCGCTTTTCTAGATCTGGGCCCGACCCTCGGCGGACTGGGATTGGCGACAAAAGCTCACTTCCAACCGATATACGCCAACGACACGGATACCGACTGGGGAGTGGTGCACATTTACCGACAAGGCACGCACAAGCCCGACATCAAACGGCCACTCGATATCTCAGAACTACGCTCTCAGTCAGAAGCCCTGCGACAGTCTACCATCTTATGTATACCAGACGTGCCCAGCTGCACATCCCATGGAGAAGTGCTTAAATTTGTCGGCGACGTCTGGGCAGAGCATGTCACTCATATTCGCATGGTCACCACAGAAAATGTGTCGCATGACTTGATGCTTCTCAAACTCCGTGATTGGGACACGGCTAGCAGATTTAGGAAAGAGTTCAATGGCAGGCAACTCAACGATCGCACGGTAAGTCCTAGAGATTTTCATAGAGCGCATATTGTATTGACGATCCACTAACATGTGCCCCATCTCTGTTGCAGACTGAACCGTGCCGCGTTTTCTTTGTCAAGTCAATCGAAGTTGAATCGACAACTGAGCCGAACGAGACCCATCTTTCCTCGAGCTCAACTACTCCACGCCCGTTTGCTCCCTCAATCCCAAGTCTGCCCGATATTCCCATCTGCCCGGTATGCCTGGAGCGCATGGACGATACAAGCGGACTCATCACGATTGCCTGTCAACACATTTTCCATTGCACATGTTTACAAAAGTGGCAGGACGGTGGCTGCCCGGTATGTCGCTTTGCCAGCGCTGCTGATGACTATATACCAGGCGCACAGCCATTTGGACAGGACGTTTCAAATCTATGTAGCGTTTGCGACTGTACATCCGACCTGTGGATATGCCTCATCTGTGGGCATGTGGGCTGCGGGCGCTACAAAGGCGCCCATGCAAAGGACCACTGGAAAGAAACAGCGCATAACTTTGCGCTGGAGATTGAGACGCAGTACGTCTGGGACTATGGCGATGACAAGTGGGTTCACAGGTTCATCCGTGAAAAGGGCAACGGAAAACTCGTGGAACTGCCGGACCGCCATCTTGGCCGGCCAGGGCAAACCTCGGCGGAGCAGGACGAGCCCAAGGAAGAGGAAGAAACCGTTCCTCTGGAAAAGTACGAGGCCATGGCTATGGAGTACACACAGATGCTTGGCAACCAGCTCGAATCACAGCGCATCTACTACGAAGACCTTGTTTCTAAGACCATGGAAAAGGCTACTAAGGCAGCCGAAAGCGCTGAAAGCAGCAAGGCGCAAGTCCAAGCCCTTACCTCGGATGTGGACCGTCTCAACACTACCATCAAGGAGCTTAAAGAGGACGTCGTGAGGCTCACGCGCGGCATGGACCACGAAGCTGCGCGTGCAGTAAAGGCACAGGACCTGGCACGTAGTCTAGGCAAGTCGCTCCAGGAGGAAAAAGAAGTCAACAAGGGCCTCATGAGACGCATAGAGCATGTGACAGCGAAAAACGAAACATACGAGGGTCAGCTCCAGGACATGAAGACAGAGATGGCGGGGCTGCAAGAGATGAACCATGATCTCACAATGTTCATCTCTGGACAGGAGAAGTTGAGAGAGATGGAAAATGAAGGTAAGATTGACAGAGAAGAGATGGAGGGCGCCTCAACAAGTGCGCCCACCAAGAACCGCAGACGAAAGAACTAGGGAGGCTACAGAACAGCAAAAAGAACAGGCTCTATTAGAGTAGACGACCCGTTACTCTGTGACAAACATTGAGCAACCCCGAGACTTCTTTTCGATCCGTGTCAGCAATGGTTTCATTCTCGGGTGGGCGCTGTTGGGCTCGCCTGAATGAATCGTATAATCATGTAGTTAGTTAATGCTCGACAGATCTTAGGGTTCCCTCAACACCAGCCAACCCTGAACGTTCTGAACAACAAGAAGTGCGTATACACATAACTAAGTGTCTCAGCTTGCTGGCCTCCTTGCATACAGTTGATTAGCCAGCTCTTGGCTGTTTCTTTGACTAAGCAACACCGGATCCTTTCCACATCGAGACCTCGACCCCAAGCCCGCATTTTCCGGGGAAATGGGCATTATCAAAGCCATTCATGTTGTTTGGACGTCTTGCTTCCCCAGTTTACAAGCCCATGAGGCCGTCAAGATGCCGCAGAACTGACCAATCACAGAGCCCAAATGCTCTCAGGCAGCCACTTTTTGTTCCTTTTCCCCATAGTCAACTAGTCTATAGCTTGAATATATTGCCTGTGGATGGACCCACCTTTTCGTCCCCATTCCATGGAAGACTAAGCAGCTCTTCTTTTTCATGTGGGGAACGAATGAAAGCATCGTAGCTTTGAGAAGAAGAAACCTGTTGAGGTTGAAGCCCAGACAAAGACACTTGAAACCCCTTTTTGCCGTTTTTCCTTGGACGGCCATGAGATAGCGGACCCCGTCAACCAAGACTGCACCACAAGCACGCCACGAGTAGAAGCTAGACGTCTTCGAAATATTGCCACATATCCACCCTCGTCAAGTTGCCTGTGTGCTTAGTTACGGCCGCCCACGCAACCCAGCCATCGTCGGCTGTTCTGTTTCGGAACCGGAAGAGCTTTCTGCATTGGCCGAAAGCTTCGGATTTATCGAGTACGGAATCAGACTTGGTATATAAGAGCTTGCTGTGTTCTCATTCTCCGACTTTTCGAACCCCCCCCCCCCCACACCCGGCGGACAAACAGGTCAAGACAAGCGCCTGAACACCCCTCTTTCCTGCCCCTCCTTTTCGGCTTTTCCATGCGCACGCTTCAAAGCTTCAGATAAGTATTCGATTTATATCAGGGAAAGCAATGGCGATCCAAACACCACCTGCCCCTTCGGCAGTCGTCTCCCCGGACGCGGCAGCGTCGGCGACACAGCCAGCGCCGCAGCCAGCCCAGGCCAAGGCCGTCTCCACCAGTCGCAAGGAGCTCTATCCCATGGTAAACTGGAAGTACGACGTCTTCTCATGGATCATGTCGATTCTGATTGACCTCTTCTTCCGGGAAGTCCATCCTCGCGGCTCATGGAAGGTTCCCACGACTGGTCCTGTGCTGTTCGTGGCTGCTCCCCACGCCAATCAGGTACGATATCACATGCATTCATGCAGCATCTTTCTTCCCTCTGCTTCCTTCTAGTCGCTGATATATTCCTGCTTGTTTCTTCAGTTCGTCGACGGCATTGTGTTGCAACGAACGCTCCGTCAAGAGGCTGGCCGCCGCATCTCCCTCCTGATCGCCCAGAAGTCTGTTCACGGCTTCATCGGCTGGGGGTCCCGCCAGACCGGCTCCGTCCCCGTCGGCCGCGCCCAAGACTCCGCCAAGTCCGCTTCCGGAACCATATACCTCCCCGACCCTATCAACGACCCAACCCTTGTTCGCGGCATTGGCACTCGCTTCGGCGAAGGCGAGGGTGTCGTTGGTGGTCTTCTTTTTCTCCCTGCCGGAAAGAAAACCGCGAGCTCTAGTGTCGATATTGCCGAGATCATCAGCCCGACGGAAATCCGCCTGCGCCGCGCCTTCAAAGGAAAGCTGTCTATACAACAGCTTACTGGTCGCAACGATATAAGTGAGGACGGAAGTCTCATGAAATCCGATGTTGGTGGATCCCATCCTGGATATCAAGGCACCAAATTCAAACTTGCGCCACATATTGATCAGACTGTAGTATACCATGCTGTCTTTGATCGTCTCAAATCTGGCGGGTGTGTCGGTATTTTCCCAGAAGGCGGTAGCCATGATCGGACAGAACTGCTTCCTCTCAAAGCCGGTGTGGCTATCATGGCCCTTGGAGCTTTGGCCGAGGCACCAGACTGCGGGTTGACCATTGTGCCTGTGGGAATGAACTACTTCCATGCTCACAAGTTCCGGTCGCGGGCCGTTGTCGAGTTTGGCCCCCCGATTGAGGTCCCAAGCAAGCTAGTAAACATGTACCAAAACAACGAGCGCCGTGACGCCATCGGCCAACTTCTAGACACCATTTACCAGGGCCTAAGCTCTGTAACTGTTTCGACCCCCGATTACGATACCCTCATGCTTATCCAAGCCGCACGCCGCCTATACAACCCCGCAGGCACCTTTGGGAAGAAGCTACCGCTTCCCGTGGTCGTGGAGTTTAACCGCCGCCTGGCCAAGGGATACGAACGCTACAAGGATGACGAGCGCATCAAGCAGCTTATGGGCGCTGTACAGGACTACAACACACGTCTACGGTATTTGAACCTGCGGGACCACCAGGTGCAATATGCTACCATGTCGTTACCCAAGGTTGTGTTTACTTTCATCTATCGTGTGGTTAAGCTGCTCATGCTTTCGATTGCAGTGATGCCCGGCGTCGTTCTCTTTTCTCCTGTCTTCATTGCTACTAAAGTCATCAGCATGAAGAAGGCAAAGGAGGCCCTGGCAGGTTCGAGCGTCAAGATTCAGGGCAATGATGTAATTGCGACGTGGAAACTCCTGGTTGCCCTCGCGGTAACTCCTACTCTCTACAACCTTTACTCCATTCTTGTCACTGTCAAGGTCTACAAGGACCGTTTCTGGGGCTATGCTCCCGACTGGATTCCCTTATGGCTGGTATTCATTGGTGCGTGGGTAGGACTTGTCGGTATTACATTTGCCAGCTTGCGTTTCGGTGAGGTCGGTATGGATATTTTCAAGTCACTGCGTCCTCTCTTCCTGTGTCTCTTCCCCTACAGCAGTTACAGTATGACGCACCTACGTGAACGTCGCAACGAGCTGAGCGCCCAAGTAACCGACGTGATCAACGAACTTGGCCCCGAGATGTTCCCCGACTTTGGCCGACGCCGGCACGAAGCTGCCGAAAAGCAAAAGAAGAAGGAGCAAGAAGACCACCGGCCGATATCCGCGGGCTCCGGTGCCTCATCCCCGCCCAGCTCGCACCTGGCGTCGCCCGAGACGGTGCAGACAATTGCGCAGCGCGATACGAAAAAGAGCTCGCGGCTGCTGCCGCGCAACGACTCGTTCAGCAACATTGGCGGTCACGGCATGTTCTCGACGCGGCCGCCGAGTCGCAACCGCAGCCGCAACAGCTCCGTGGTTAACTTTGCCGGCTTTACCACACTAGACTCCAAGGACGGATTCGACGAGGCGACGCGCAGGATCCATGAGGCTATGCGATTGAGACGGCGCAAGAGCAGTGGTGGTGCTAAAATGGTGATTGTTTCAGATGATGATGATTCGGAGCTTGAGGAGCAGCCGACAGACGAGTTTGAGGAGGGCTCGGCAGAGGCTGAATATGATGAAGCGCGGAAGAAGATGGCTTAGTTGCAGGTCTCGGAGGGGGTATATACTGGGTATTCTACGCTCTACCCTTTTTTTTTTCTTTCACGGGCAGGGGCTGTTGATGATTTATTTGGAGTTGTTTCTTTCTTGTAACTAGTTATGACATGTTTTCTTTGGCTAACACCAGCTGGTAATTATCATGATGTTTTTTTTGTCTGACTTTGTGAATTTTCTTCACAGTATTCGGGAAGTCGGAACCCCGCCTTGTACAGTAAAGTAGATTTCACTGCAATATCGAATAAAGATATATACGTCAATCGTGCGTCGTGGTCAAAAGTCGGGACAGACTCAGATTTACGGCGAAAGGAAGATCCCGATGATTTGTTCTTTTGGTTAGAAAGGAGCAAGCACATCATTAGGGTCTGGGGTTAGGCACTTGAGGCGCCTAGAACCTAGTGAACGAACCAATATCATCGGCGTTAACTAACACAGGTGGTGACCCGTATGCGCACGACAATGAACAGACCACTCTCCACCGACAAGGAAAGAAGAAAAAAAAAAAAAAAAGGGAAAAAACAAAACCTTTGTCGGCCAATACGATGCCTCCAAACTCTTCGATGCGTGCAAATGACTGATTCTGGGGGCTCGGCCACCAGCCCAGGACCGATCCTGGGGCAGGTGCTGCTGGCGGACGTACGCAAATCTCGCGGGCTTTGGCTGCACCTGATTGATAAGCCGCGCGGTTTTGCTAACCGCATAGGGCTGTTTGCGCTCAGTGTTTGTCCCTTGGATCTCCATACTCTTTTAGGGCAGTTCAGGGGCCCGCCCCCTTCCCCCCAGTAGGACCAAATAAAGCAAGAGACGGCATTGCTTGGAGAGTTCACTTTCACTGGCTGGGTTTGCAGAAAGGCGGCTGTTGTTTATCAATCTGTCATTTCTCTATATCTAACAAGACGTCCCGTCCCGTCCATACAATTCTGAATCGATAGAGCCGCCCTCACTGCGCCGAGAATCCGACTTTTCAACTCTGCGATTCAACCTCACGCTATAGCTTCTTTTTTTGCCTCCCTGACACAACAATGGCTGCCAAACTCCGTTCGTTGTTCTATAAAGTCACAATTGGTGACTCGTCCGGTTCAAAATGGTCGACGCTCTTTCCCACGACGAATCCAGAGACTGACGGAGACGACTGCTTGCGCGACTGCGAAAGCTGCTCTATCAAGTACCCCAAGTCGTTCAGTATCAACGAGACCGAAGAATTATATGGCCACATCAAGGGCTTCAGTACGCATGTGCTGGTCGCCACGGGAAAGTCTGACTGGGTGCGCGATGTTGCCGATGAGAAGGGCAGTATCATGCAGGCCATCAGCAAGGCGGCCAGTCCTACCAACGGCGTAAGTATCTGCTGGCACGTTGGCGGGTAGACCTGTGCAAGGGTTCAATAAAGTTTCGGTGCATCCCACTCGATCCAGATATGACCCTACTGAACAGGCCGGGGACATGGAATGGAGAGTCAATAATGGGACACAAAGACCCGTGGGGTGCGTTTTCCACAGCGAGCTAACATCTTCGGCTGCGTGCCCTTTCCTTAGAAACTGATGCTATCTGCCTCCAACATGCCCCAGCCCTCGGGCACCACCGACTATGACGAGCCCACACGTGTGCTGCTGCTCCCTGCCTTTGTCTATCTCGACCAGGTGACACCTGCCAATGTGCCGACACTAATCGAGTCGTATATCAATGTTGCGCCCACATCGACCACGGAGCTCGCCCCGTTTGAGCTGCCCGAGACGGTAGGCGCCAGCCCCGCCGGTCATGACGTTGCCACGGGCTCCAAGACGCCGATTCCGCCGCATATTGTCGCCTCACAGTGCCCGCATAGCGTTGTAATCCTGATGTGCTCACAAAAAACGCGCGATGCTCGCTGCGGCCAGAGTGCGCCGCTACTGAAGCGCGAACTGGAGCGCCACCTCCGGCCGCTCGGTCTGTACCGCGACTATGACGACACGCGGCCAGGCGGTGTTGGCATTTACTTTATTTCGCACGTGGGTGGTCACAAGTTCTCGGCCAACATGATGGTTTACCGCAGACCAAATGCCTTTGGCCTCGATGATGTGGAGCGCGCTAAGCTGGGCGAGGGTGAAGTGTTGAAGCCCAACAAGACCGAGATCAAGCCGCTGGGCAAAGACGTCGGCGCTGCTCAGTGCATGTGGCTTGCTAGAGTCTTCCCGCAAGATTGCGAGAACATTGTCAAGTACACAGTTTTGCAAGGGAAGCTCGTCAAGCCGGAATCCCAACTGCGGGGAGGATACAACCGCGAGAACGGGCTGTTTAGTTGGTAGGTAGTAGAGAGTAGGAGTTGAGCAGTATCAAGGTTATAGACAGCAAACATAAGAGTGCCAACTCAATAGCCAAGCGTGGCTTCGTACAGAATCTTCCATAGCGACGACAGCTTGCCAGGAATAAACCTGATTGTTGGTATATTGGCCCCTTGTAGTTGGTGAGGGGGATAATATGGGGAGTTGGATTCTTGAAGGTAGACCGCAAGCATGTATTGGGCCTGTTGTTCCGACCGCCCAACATTGGAGCGATCATGAAACAACAAAGCTTATATGCGAGGACACTTTGTTCATTTTGTGGCTTCGCAAGCTTGCTGTGGTTTGACTATCCGGTCTCAGGATGCAGCATGTTAGAATGTGGAATCAATGGTTCTGGGTAGTGAACTAGCTTGTGGCCAAGGTCTCCTTGCGTGGCTCCCGCAGCTTTAGAGGGGGAAGTGAATCCTGCCAGCCATTGCCATGGAGACGCGAGCCACGTTGTTTACAGAACTGCACCCCTCCACGCTATATTAGTTGTAGCACGGCAGCCAGGCTCAGATAGCAGCCGCAAGCACAAGGTGGGAGGGGAGGGTGGACAAGCTCCCAGCTACCGACAGATAACCGCCGACGTACTGTATTGCACTGTTGTGATGTTGTGGTGTTGCTACCCAGGCGGTGGGTGACGTACAAAAGAAGCATAGACGAAGAGCAGATGGAAGACGCCCACCCATTCCTTCCGCTTAGCCAAAACAACATAAACATACACGGGCTGGTTTCCTTGGTGAGCGCTGCAGCAGCTGGCGAGATTTTGGATGCTGGTTATAACTGACTATTACTGCCCGCCTCTCCGTTGCCCTCCAGGCTCGCCTTTGTCGTTTTGGTGTTTTCCCTTGTTTTCCCTGGTCTTGGTCCACTTTAAGCACGGAAAGCAATAGCCTTCTTTGAGCATTCATTCTTCAACTTTGCATCCAGGGTAGCTGCCTTTTCCAAGCTTCAATCCCCACGGACAAAGCTTCTTTCTTCGTGTGCAAGTTCTGGCGAGGCTGAGGCGGCTTCTGATTTTTTTTTCATTTGCTATCCGCGCTGTAATACAGCCAGACTACCCTCCTCGTCAACCACATATTCATGCATTTCTTTTCTCTTTTTTTTTTTCTTTTTTCGCTCACCTCGTCTCTTTGCTTTCACCCGATATTTCCTATTGCTCTCTGCTTTCCCGCGCTCTGCTACGCACTTCTCCCTACTCACACGCCGACAAATCTCAACCGCTTCTTGACCGCCATCGCCACCGCTGCCTTTCCTATCGCGTGGCCACCGCCCATCGCCCTCCACACAATCACGCTCCCGCCTTCGATGGCTTCACAGATTTCATCCGGAGTCCTGCGGTCGGGCCCACCGTCGCCCACCAAGCAGCGGCTCAAGTCTCTCATCAACCGCCGCAGTGACTCCACCGAGATGAACTCTTCCGCCTCCTCGCCCATGTCAGTTCCCAGCGAAAACGCCTCGGCTCCCGCTTTGTCTCTGCCCATATTCTCGCAGTACTCGGCTGGAAGCCCGCTGGGCGAAATTCACCACAACCAGAGCAACAGTCGATCCCCCAACCGCTCACCAATCCGATTGCCTGAAAAGGGATATTTCAACCCTGTGGCCGGCCCCATGTCAAGTCCAAGAGGAAGATCAAACGATCGCGAGAGAGAATCTAGAAAAGATATTGATGCAAGAAGAGGCCCTCTTGCCTCCTTCGCCGGCTCCGGAGTTCCCTTCAAAGAAAGCTCTCGTTTCAAGAGTCGCGACCCTTCGCCTACCAAGGGCCATAAGAAGACCAAATCAACCACGAATCTCACCAGCTTCATGAGCCGACCGAAAACCGCCAAAAAAGAGGACGACAACGGGCCGATGATCTACAAGGACAAGGAAAACAGAACACCTCCTTCTAGCATGGCTCTGACCTCACAGAAAACACCCATTTACCAGCAATTCTGCGCTGACTCTGGGCCCATGTCTTCCCACACCAGCAGTCCGCGAAGTAGCGGCACGTCGCTACCACAATCTTCACGCGAGACCACTGAACGGGCCAAGACCAGCCAGTCATCTAAAATGTCCCTCCGTGGCGCTTTCGGTCACAGCCGCGCAAAGAGCATGTCCGCCGGCTCTAGCATTCCCATGCACACAACCACCAAAAAACGAAGTACAGAGTTGTCAATTGACCCCAAGGATATCGACAAGCATCTTGAAGCCATGCTTGATCGCCGAAACATACCCGAAAATCAGCGCTACAAGATGCGCAATCTTGCCAACACTATCAAAATGGAGTTCATTCGCCAGGACTGGGCTGAAATGGCTGCGGCTGCCAACAAACATGAACAGCAGTCCAAGACGGTCGGTGTCAGCCGAAGAGAACAACAGTCCAACGATGTAGCAGTTGAAGGCGATGGAGAAATCCAGCCTGCAAAAACGAAGAGAAGCAGAGGTCGTAGCTTCACCCTGTCTCGAATAAACAAGACCGGCAAGAAAGGTGATAAGACACTCTCCTTGGGCCGGCACTTGCGGTCCAAGTCCAACGAGACTCTGGCTGACGAGAAGCCCCTCGGCTCTCCCTTTGCCAATGCCTACGACGGCACGTCTGGAAATAGCGGAAGTGGTAACGGGACTGGTTTGTTGGCCAAAATTATGGGCACCGCGCCAGCAGATTTTGTGTCATACCTGCGGAAAGTTACCAAGCCACAGGCTGTTGAAGTGGGAAAGCTACACAAGCTGCGGCTACTACTTCGAAACGAAGCCGTGTCTTGGATTGAAGACTTTATCAAGCAGGGCGGTATGGAAGAGATGGTCGGTCTCTTGCACCGAGTAATGGAAGTTGAATGGCGGTAAGTAGTTAGCGCTGGCCTGCGTATAGAAGACGACAAGTTGCGGAACTTTCTCAACTAACTCCGGCAATAGTGATGATCATGAGGACTCGCTGCTTCATGAGACTCTGTTGTGTCTCAAGGCCCTTTCTACCACCGCTGTTGCACAGATCTACATACACTCTATCCAGAACGATCTGTTTCCACGCTTACTACATCTTCTTTTCGATCCAGACAAGAAGGGCCCCAGCGAGTTTACCACGCGAAACATCATCACCTCTATTCTATTCATGTACATCGAATCTGGTCTCCCAAGTGATCGCATCACTCGTTCTGCAAACGTTCTAGCTCATTTGCGAGACCCCGAGCCACCAGAAGCTGAGAGACCACTTGGCTTCGTTATGAACATGCATCGCTCACGGCCTTATCGAGTATGGAACAAGGAGGTGGTGAACGTAACCAAAGAAGTGTTCTGGATTTTCCTACATCACCTCAACATCGTGGCTGTTCCCGATAAGATGAATCTCGATCCCGAGAGCACATCCCCGACCGCGAGTAACGATGCGGAACCTGGAACAAAATTCATGTCTCGCCACTTTCCTGCTGAGCGGCCACCGGTGGCAGCAGCGCCCTACGTCGGTGGCGTCGAGTGGGATGCCACCAACTATTTGGCATCCCACGTTGATCTATTGAACGCCATTATTGCCTGCACTCCGTCTCGCGACGACCGGAATCGACTTCGCGGCGAGCTCCGCATATCAGGCTGGGAACGCTGCATGGGCGGTTCTCTCCGCTTGTGCAAGGAAAAGTTCTACCCATCAGTGCACGAGGCTCTGCGCACCTGGGTGTCGGCAGCGGCAGAAGACGGCTGGGATGTCAAGGACGTGCGTTACGGACCGCCGCCCGAGAGTCGCAGCCGTAGCGTGTCGCCATCCAAATCCAAGGCTCAACCCTTAGCTCCAGCACCGCTAAACCTCGGTGGTTATTCCAATGGTAGCGGCCTAGGCCAGACCAAACCAACAGCTGATGCGGCTCCGCGGCTGGATCTTCCCGTACCAAAGATGCTCTCTGATAGTGACAGCGAGACAGCTTCGATGCGTGGACGTAACGCTGTCCCGGCTGCAGACTACAGGGCAGATGATTCTTGGTTGCGCTAGAAACGTACTCTAGGCGTTTTTTACGATTGACTCGTATAAGCTGGGCCCTTGACTCGCCTTCCCTTTACCTTTCCCAAGAGGTTATAGAGTAGCAATCACGTCTACAAGTACACTTGAACCTAGTATAGATGGTGAAGCGGCAACAGCCATGAGTTGTTGGCATTTGCGAGAACGAGAAGGGACAAGAGTACCAAGCTGGCCTATCACTCCAAACTTAAGAAAGGCCTAGTCTAATACACTGTCTATAGGCGTGTTTTATTGCCGTATGAAATTATGAAATACACAGTCCTTGTATAATCCACCCCGCGTAACTAAATTGCCTAGTGGTTGTCCCGATGACGCTTGAAGGTTTTATGGACCGACTTGCCTATTGTAATGTCTGTGATAATCCGGCTTTCTACCATGGATATTTCAGGAAGCATTTCTAGAACCTGGTTAGCCAGCTCTTTTGGTATGCAGACTACGCCATTCAATCTGTCGCTGAGAATAATGTCTCCGGGTCGGACGATGGTGCCGTCAATGTTCAGAGGTACCTGGACGGCATGAGGTGTAGAGGCCGCTCCAGCTCCAACAGTTGAAAGGCCCTTGTACCAGATCTAACAGAACAGTGGTGCGGTGATTTCAGTCAGTAACGTGCATCATATCAACAAGCAGACACCACAAAAGAAAAAGAAAAATACTCACCGCAAGCTCGCCGTTAGGCATCTCCTGGGCATCCCGAATGCGGCCATCTACCATGATGCCCTTGAGCTTCAAAACACACATGCGCCGTGCAATGGTTCCGCCGCAGACGGCGTTCTTCTGGCCCCTGGGCTGCTGGATGACGACAATGGTTCCGGGGACCGACAGATCGGCCCAGTGGCAGTCGGCGGGGATGTTTGCCAGTGGCGCAGACTCGGGCACGGGGCTGCCCTTGCGCACAAACAGCACTGTCGATGCTAGCGCGGCCATCCGTTGCTCCGGCCGGTCCTGCCGCGATACCCATTCCCGCTGGCCGCCGCAGAGCGTAAAGTCAATCAGCACGCCGCCGCCGGGCACGTTGAGCTTTACCAGGGCGTCGGAGACGTCGCATGGACTGTATTTTGTGAATTCGGAGAGTCGGCTGGGGTCCATCGTCACGGGTGCTGTAGTGGTATTTTGCAGGTGCTAGGAGTAAGATAGATGGCGCCAGGCCGGGCATGAGAAGCTATGAGTGGGCAAATAATAAATATGTTCAGAATCAAGTGTACGAGAAAAAGCCGAGAATCCGGGAATAATCGCCTCTTTATATGGTCTCGGTAAGCTTCGACGGGCTCGGCCTGACTTGATCTCGTGTTAGCTGTTGCGGTAGTTGGTTCAGCCAATCGGCGAGCCGGAGGAGTGGATGTTGGTGGCCGGCCATCTGGCCAATCAGAAGATGCAAATCTCACATGTATGGTATTCCCCAAGAAACCCAATCAGCATGTGAAGAGGGGGCTACGGCTCTCGAAAAACATGTGGCTGCGTTGATTCTCTTCTCGACTAGCCGTACTCTCGGTCTATTTCCGGGATAGCAGGACAAACAGCCAGATACTTGGCCTCACCATGTGGTTTACTTACACACCAACTAGTTGGTAGTTATAGTTACTTGGTTACTCATGTATGCAAGCGTAGCATTTGTATTAGTTAGATAACTAGCATCCCATGGCCCCGACTGACATCAGACTCGGAGCCAAGCCCAATCGGTGTGCTGCTTCTTGTCTTGCCCATCACTGCTCCTTACATGCTCGCTTGGCTGGAGAGATTCCTCCCGTCGTTTGGTTACTTTGCGCGCCTTGTCTAGCGGCTTGCGTGTGGGCCTGACAACACCAATGTCGTCTTACAGCTGTCAGGTGGAGAGGTGAGGACTCGTTGTCGTCGTCGTCTCGAGGCGCACGCGCGCCCCGCGCTCTCTAGCGGCATGGCGTTCTGCACCCTGGCCTTGTTCTCCATGTGTCGGCAAACCAGGATTGGACTCGAGGTGATTGATTGATTGATTCTTTATTTACCTGTCTACTCGCGAGGTATTCTCGACATACGACAGGGGACTAAAACTAGTACCAAGAAATACATACAGAACCAAAAGAACCAAAAGCCCAGAATCATGCATACAGAAAATCCCCACTGCTCGAAGTATAATGACGGAGGGTCCCCCGACCGCCCAGCGCAATGGCTGTCCTTCGCTTGTAAGACCCCAAACAAGACCCCAAGCCTCGGCCTTTACACTGTAGAAGACCAAACCCAAAAGAAAGATAGAACATGACAAAGGAAAAGTAACAAAAGGAAAGACAGGAAGTAGAGAGAGAATGGGAAAACGAGCAAACGGGAGAGAGTGGCAGCGCGTGCGCGCTAAGTCGAGAGGCCCGGAGGAGCCCCCGCACTGGGAGGTGGAGGGACGGGCGGTGGTAGGCTCGACGGGGAGCGAGCGGGAGGGTCGGCGGCCTGTGGGTGCGCCTCAGTCCTCGCACGGCGGTGGGCGAGCAGCACAGTGGGTGCTTTAGCTGCCTTGGCGGCCAGCCAGGTGGCCCCGCGCTTGGTGCCTATCAACTTCTGGAAGAAGCTGTGGGACACCCGTTGTGGGTTCCGGGGGCAGACCCAAACATGCTCTGACCTGAACACAGCGCCTTAGACCGCTCGGCCATCTTGCCCGGTGGTTGATGGTTGGTGAATGGCTAGACTGGGACTTGAAGTAAACTCGGTGTCCGGCTCCGGGCATCTCCTATTGATGTCAACCTTCCCTCCTACAACCCTCGGGGGGGTACCTTTGAGGTCGGCCTCCCCCCCCCCCTCGAGCCTATGCTGAGGGCCTTACGAGGACAGCAACACGATCCCAATGCTGCTGCCATTCTTGTCTTTTCAACACGACAACGAGCTGAAAAGCCCGAGTCCGCTTTTTCCCAACTTTGAGGGATTTCCTCGCCGTCGACTCGCCCCCTTTTCACGACACCCTCCTCGCGATCGCCGGCCCTTCATCGCCGCTACACACAACAACTCGTGGATCCATCTTCGCAACTCGGGACTGTCCCTTTGAAGGTTCAGACAGTCCACCCTCGTCGTTTCTTTTTTTTTTTTTTTTTTTTTCATTTGGATTGTAGTTTCTAAGCTGTCTCATAGCGGAGTGTGGACCACTGGTTCTTCGGGGCTTGGGGATGGTGCGCCATCCCGAACACACAGAAACTATGCGGCGTGTCGAGCGGAGGACTTTAAATTTCCGTCCGGTAACCAATCCGGCGTCGTGTGATCTTAGTGATTTTGGTAGACGTTAAATATAGTCAAGTCAAGTCAAGTTTTGCCGCGGAAGACCAGGTAACCAACCCTGGAAAGGTAGGTGTGCCCTCGGGCCGCGCTGGACGGAGAGTTCTCCTGGCTTCTACGCCGGACCCTCAAAAGTCACAGGAGATGCTCGAAGTCTTGCGAACCTGCAATTGCTGACCGCCCGGGAGTTGTTCGGAAGATGACATCGTCCGACTGCTTCCGTCCGGAATATGCCGTCGTATTGCTGCGAAATAACAGTAGGTAGACGTAAAAGAATAAAATCAAATCTCCGATTAATGTAAGATGAAATGAAATGAAAAAGGTTCCGGGCATCTTACCGGAAGCCATCAATAGTGGAAAAATACTGAGAGGAAGCTGGAGCCACCGATGGCATGAAAGGCTATGGCCGGAAATCAGAGCCGGGTCAGCGCGGGCAGAGTCCTAGCGGCAAAATCGGGGCACGAAGACCTAGACAAGTGCCACATTCGCTTCGGGTACGACACGCCGCTGGGCTGCGAGCTTCCGCATTCCAAGCGTTTTGTTCTTCTCGTTCAAGCTTATAGCTTTACTTTTCTCATAGGTGGACTAGCGGCCTGTAACGCCCATTCGGCCAGTAAACGCTAGCACGCAGTGTAAAGATAGACAATAACAACAACACAAAGGTAATTCGTGGTAGCCAACTTCACCGCTTCGTACTTTCTGGGGCTAGCGTGGTCTTTATCCTCCCGCCTGGCTCATTCTCTGGGGGATGAAGAAGACGTGAAATGAGAGCTGTGTCTGAGAAACACTCCAACGCTCTCTTTTTCTATGAGTGTGTAGATATAGCAGCTAACTCGCAGGTTGGGTAGATTCATAAACAGTTCCTGTATGAGCTGTCACATGTGTTAATCTGAAAATGTCCTATGCTATACGCACACATCTTCCTGCAAGGGCGTCAAGTACATGAATAGCGCGGGCGGCAAGTCTGCATGAACGATACCAAGTTTGTTTCTCCATTGTTATCCTAGGAAGGTCGGTCGTGGATATGCGCACATACATACATATATGTGCTTCTACGTATGTATAGTCATGCGCATACATACATATTCACTGGCAGCACAGCATCTTACCTATCATGTTAAAAAAAATGTGATAGGCTGGCGGGAACAAGGAGTCGTATCAGAGAGGAGAAAGCAAGATTGACAATTGTTGACCCTAACCCCATATAGCATACATACACACATCGTCTTGAATGTGGAACTACTTCCCCATAACCAAGTTAGACACAGACATAGGATCCCCGCCCTGGGCGATCCAATACCTCGTGATACTAGTCGTACCAGATGATAGGAATAGCCTGTTTGCTGAACGCACCGCTGACAACCGCCAGCGACAGGTTCAATCTATCCATTCAAACAGTGTAGTCACATGGGAAGAGTTACATGGGCAAAAGATACAGGTCACTAATAAATGGCACGGGTATTCAAGGGCCCTCTCAAAGATATACAAGGGGGGTGTTGTTGCCGTAATCTAGGGTTGAGAAGTACATACACAGCATGTTATAGAGAAACAGGCTAGAAACCTATATTCACGTACATTCTGAGGCTTGGAATGTAAGATATGAGTAGCGTAGTGTAGGTATAAAAGCAAAATGAACGATCTCGGAGGCTAGAACGGCCACCCCCTTTGCACGTACAGTTATTCCTGTACAGCGCATAGGCCAGACCGCTCAATATGCTGCCGGCCTCACCGAACTTATGAACTGGCTTGCATGACTGGCGTAGGATATAGCCAAAAGCTCCGAGACCACTATGCTTCCTACCTCCTATTCTTTGGAGTTACGCATGGCGTGCTCGAGGTAGAGGCTGGATGAGTGTACAATTACGAAAACCCCAAGTAGCAAAGCCCTTTTGATCTCGGTCGCGGGATAGAAGAGGGTAAACGCGAGGCAGGTGCAGGGACCTAGATCTGAATCACATACCGCTTGCCTTGTATATGTGTACATGTAACTCAGTGTCTAGCCGTGCTCGCATGATTATGATCACGACAGCGCTAGCTTGCAGCTGAGAGTCAAGGGAACTCGCATGGTCTTCTGGTTATAGTGTGGAACAGAACGGGGAGTAGCTGTCAAGGCTTTTGCGGTACATGTATGGTCTGTGTACCGTACATGCTATGTGTACTGTGGAGTGCATGTGCAACTACAGTTGTTACTAGTATCACAATGTCTATAAGCTGCACTTGACACTTGTGGATGAAGTCATCAACATATGTGTCTCTGCTGAGTTCATGTCGTGATGCTTGCACATTTTGTGAAACCGCCCACCGACATGGAACAAGCCCGTGAAGAGCGAAGACGAAATTGAAGGTTTCACGAAGCAAGCAAAAAACTACACGCCTGGTCCGACGTCAAGCCTATATTCCGATGCTGTCTCTGACCAAGTTTCTGTCCATTCAGGGGTTGTGTAACATGTCTTTACTCGCGCACATTGCACAAACAAAGACCAATATCAAGACCCAGATTCCGCGTTGCATTGTCTTGAAAAGAGATACTCCGTTCAGTGGAGAACGTACGTACTTGGCAAAGCTAAGGCCGGTACGTAGGGCAAAGAAATGAGGCCAGAGACCAGATCTAGGCGCTGATTAAGAAGGCAAGAAACGCCCCTCGTGGGACATTCGACTGAAGAAACAAGAAGCTAGGGTATTATGGAATCTTTTTTTTTTCTTGACTCAAGTTAGTTGGCTCAACCCAAGCACTACGACAGCATATTAAGACCCGAAACTTCCTTTCTCTGCATGGTGTAGTACTTCCGAGGCTCCGGTCGAGGATATACAGGTTAAGGCTTGCATAAGCAAGGTTATCCAATGTACAAGCAGCTATACCCGTTTTTTTCTTGAATCATGTCCTTGCCTCGGGCACGACCCGACTCCGCGCCGCTCCTTATGCAGGCCGTATTCATACGAATAACATTTCTTAGTTTCTCGAGTCAAACCCAAGTTGATTTTGTCCATACCCATAAAGCCATGCTCAGTCTTTGAACACCCAATATCCTTGCATCTTTTGTTCCTCCCTTCCCTCTCGACTCTTCCTGCCATTTGGGCCTCTAGGAAGCCTTTCCAGAGGCAGAATACTCCACAGTGACAGACAATGCGATAAGATGAAGTGATGATGAGAAAACTTTGCAGCTCCCATTCGGTAGCGAGGGAGGTCAAAAGTGAAGAGGTTGAAAAGAGAAATGGGAGGCATCATTGCTGATCTGTTACGCAAAGTGGACTCGGCCAAAGTGTGCGATCAAAAAGGGATATGGAATTCTTTGTGACTCGTTGGGTAAGAACAAAACAAAGAAGAGGAGGCACAAACAGATTGCGAGTCTTTTTTTCTGTAACTTCATACCTCACTCATGGATCGAGCCGTGTGTATTTGATTGATATTATTTGGCTAGCAAGGACTAGGCCACATGTGCGAGGCTCAAAACTGTTGATCATATACCGTTTATGAGACTGTGAGTTGAAGAGCCCACAGATTGACCCATCAACGTTGTCAACTAACAAACCATTCACCATCTAGTGGTCTCTCAGTCAAGCATTTATATACTCAAATACTTGGACACCGGAGCTTGGGCTCGGGCTCGGGGCTTAGTTGCAAAGCTAAAAAATACGCCCGCCACTTGATATTGATCCTTTTGAGGGCGATCTCCTCGCGATGAAGTCAGAACAGCAAAGAGGGGTAAGAAGAAACTGTCCCTGTAGTCTCCGGAAAGGAACAAGTTCACATGTGGGCAGTGTGTATAAGATTTGCGACTGGCTTTGCTTGGCCCCCAGCTACTGGCCATCATTGGCCATGGGACTTGTTCAATAAATTCCCTGCATGTTCAACCCCAAGTTATGGCCGCTCACCCAAGACAGACTCAAGTTAGGTCCGGAGACCTGCCATCCCATGATGATTAGGTGAGCTCGCTTCTGGCTTCAACTACAAGTGCATAGCTTCACACATGTGTAGGCCTCTATTGCAACGGGCAGACCTTGATCCCACCCGGTCCCCCCAAAACCTTGAGGCATGTAAGAAAACATGTCGACACGCATCAAGAAAAAACCGGCTGTAGCAGTTTTGCAAGTGCGATACTGCCGCCCTGTAGTAACGCTTATGCATATGCAAACCTCATGCTTGCATATTATATGTATTTGGGTCCAATATACTTGGACTAGACCGCAGCTGGCCTACAGTTCCAGTGCTCTAGCGCTCCCAGTCGTGCATATCTCCATGGCAGGGTGTCTGCAGCTTGCTGAGAGTGGAAAAGGAAGCACATCATAGCAGCTCATGGGTGATGGGTGGAAGCTCTTTCGCAGTGGTGATGCACCGTGAAACGTGCGATGTGTGGATCAGGGTTTTTTAAGTGAGAAGAAGCAGAAGCCGCTCCGTAGGCAGATTTATACCGGTCCAAGGTGGCCTTTCAGCTAAGATGCATGTAGCGGCAGTCCTGGCGTCAGCAGAACCCATAAACATCGGCATCGCAGTTAAAGCGAGTGGTTTAACGTGGAAGACTGCTAAAAAAAAACAGCCTCATTTGTGGCGTGCGCCACACTCCCGGCGTCATCCTCATGGATGCCCAAGTCACAAGTTACTCAACTGAGCTTGATAGCCTCATGCTTTCCCACCATCTTCTGCCAACAACTAGAACCTTTCTCCAAGATATCGGCTCACTCAAACCCTGATATTTACCTGGCCCCAGAACGCGCAAGCTACTTTTCAAACTAGCAGTCGCCACCGCACGCTCCCGATCTTCGCAATATTGATTGTTGATCTCGAGCCCAGCGTCCCGCGGCCCTGTCCCTCGCTCGTATCTCTACAACGCTACACCAGCAAGTGGAAGGTGAGTGAGTATCTTTGGCTGGCAACAGCAAGTTTTGCAGCCCTTCCAGAGCCCGATGCAAGGAGCCTACATGTGCCTCTGTCGTCTGCTCTTTGCCTTCTCCGCTCTGCCATCCGGTGTTGTCTGCATATATGTCTACTCCCAGCTGAGCCGCGCTATCTGCTGCACTGGTGTCTCTGATCTTTCTATCCCCTCATCCATTCTCTTCCAGCCCGTACCCCGTGCACACTCTCCATGATGAGAAACGCCGACACTCAAACTACATCTCCCGGTGCCATGTCCCCCTCCCTGTGCTTTGGCACATCCACGCCCCGGCGCAGCGGAAACACCCATCTATGTCGCCTCGGTCCAACCCGTCCATGAAAGATCGTCATTTCTTGTGACTCGGCGTGGCAGCCGCTCCAACAACAGCCCTCTCCCCCACTACGTCCCAAGTATACAAGTACCAGCACATGGCATGGCCTATCACCTACCCTTGCCGAGCTCTCTTTTGGCTTCGCTGTACAAAGAGCGTACATACATTCATTGGAGGGAGAGTACTTGGACTGTGCATCCACCCGTCCCCACGCCCCTCACCCCCTCCCCGGCCTGCCTGCCTGTCTCGTTGCCGATCGTCGCCGCTGTCCTGTCATGTCATCCGCCAACAAGAGTTTGCGCGCGAGAAAAGATACATGACTAGTGATTAGATAGCTACTGCAGACGTCTAGTCCGTGTATTACTAACCAGCCAAGAAGCTCCCAGAAACAGCGGGCTTCCTAAACACGCGCCCTTGGCAGTGATAGCTTCGTCCGTCTCCTTCTCCTTCTCCTTCTCCTTCTTGCATCGAAGCTGGGACGCCTCGTCCTCGCTTCAAAGACACCGCACGCAAGACCACCGCAAACGCATCACTCCGTCCGCCATCCGTGTGGGCTTGCATTGGTACATACATTCACACGTACATACAGGTACACACACTTCTTACACAGTCTCGTTAGTGTCTGTCTCGTCAACCAACCCCAGTCAATCAGCAGGCCGACCTTCGGAAAATTGAAGCACAACTTCAAGCTCCCAAAAAAAGAAAAGAAAAATGTCGATAAAGTGAGTACCACGCCTACATATATACAATACACTACCCTCGCTATTCCTCTCCTCCCCGTCCCATGTCATTCCATGTCACTATCTTCCGGCTTCCCAGTTTGCTGTTCCTAGTTCTTGTCGGTGCGCAAAACTTCTTTTTAACCTTGATCCGTCCATCTCTTGTTGGCTTCCCTCGTGCCCTCGTCCCTGTCCCGCTCTTGTTCCATTCCTTTTCCTTGCTCACTAGCCTGAGTCTGTCTGACCTTGTTTGTGTCTGATTCTTTGTTTTTGCTACTCTGCTCTGCCTCTGTCTCTCTGTTGCTCCTCTCTCTGCTCTGTCCGTGGCCTTTGATATAGGCGGGACCTGAAACGCTCTGCTCTGCTCTCTTTTTTTTTTTCTTTTCCAACCTGCCCTAGAGCAAGGGTCAAGCAAGCGAATGTTTTAGCTTTCCACTCTGCACTCACATCAAATACTCGAACTCAACTCATCCCATCCTCACTGCACCAGGCCGTTTATTTCCCTCTTGACACTGCATTATAATTGCTTTCAGTGTCGATCTACAGATAAAGCAAAGTGCAAGCTCAAATGTATCCCCATCCATCTGCTGCTTAGCCTTGTACCGCCCTAACCACTAGCTGCAACTCAACATCTGCCTTGGCACCTTGTAAAGAAAAATTCCTTTTTCTTTCGGCGCTATTCCCTATACTCGTCCTCCTATTGAGACATCCATTCCTTCCTTTGCCTTCACCTGGCTATACTGTAACACCAAGCTTCCCTCTACACTTGCCCGCTCAGTTAAGCCTCGGCATCATATCACCGGCATTCTCTTTTCTCGCAATACCACACATATCTTCTCACCTCACTTCTCTCATCCTCTCACACACCCCCCCATCATGACGGACCAATATCTCCAGGAGCAGCATGCATTCATGTCAAGGGCCCCCAGAGAACCATCATCTTCTCCTTCACAAAGCTCTGATATTGACCATAAACATAGTTGGGTTATGTTGTCACAAGACAAAGACATTATCCGCCTGCCACATGAACACATAAGACTCGTCACAGGCCACCGTATTAGTCTGGAACTCGGTGCTGCCAAGGCCTTTCAATCTGAAACCCAGCCGCCCTTTTCTATTAAGAGCGAGGATGGAACTGCCTACATCACGACACAAAGAGTAAGTTATCTACCTACCTACCCTCTCCCATAATACCACCGTAAAAAAGGTTGCCTGCATCATATGTTAGCAGAGGCGAGTCTTGTTTTGAGCCTGTCTTCTCTGCACCATAAATGGGACCCAAGTACCTGGAACGCAGCTAATAAAACACGGCAGTTGATTTATATCCCTGCACGGCCGACGGAAGCATTCCAGTCCTTTACGGCCCCTATTCTGAATCTTGAAGATTCGCACATTTCCTCGCCCTGGTTTGGCTCATGGTACTGGACAGCTTCAATGACACCAGTGTCGCAAGGGGGGATCCCACCAGAAATACCCCGGGTCGAGGTCAAGCTTACTTTTAAAGACGGCGGTCACAACGAGTTCATGGCGCGCTTTGTCGAGATAAAAGAGCGGCTGTATCACATTAGAGATATAGAGCAAGAGACCGGCCAGGCCATAGGAAGCATACCCGAGGAGCAGCTCCCGGCCTACAGTCCGCAAACATTAGGCGTCCCAAGAGGGGCTGGCAATACTGCACCCTACAGCCATTCCCGCTCCGGGAGCACAGCAAGCCAAAACCGAGGTCCGAACGAACCTCCACCGGGCTATGAAGAAGCCCAGGCCCAGCAGGTTAGCATGCGACTGGAAGACCACATTCGCCACAATGCAGAACGGGAGTGAGCGACATGGCAGTGGCTGAGGATAAACTGGCGTAGGTATACCATGCAAGTAGAGAATGGAGGTTTGGGGCTTGATAGCATCGCAGTTGAGCAATATTGCTAATAGAACATGTCATGAAATGCCGAGCTACTGACATGTATTGTGTCAAATATTAGTTACATATGTATGTACACAACTACTTGTTTCTGTAGTTAGTTATGTATGTAATACTCTGCACATGGAGAGCTATACAGACCAGGAGTCACTCTACGCATGCAACTTCTTTTTTTTTGCGTCAGAGCTTCTTAAGTAATTATTCAAGGACATCTTGTGTCAACGCGTCAAACCAAAACAACCAAGCTTCCCAATGGCAGCCTTTTTTTTCTTGGTCGCAGGTCGTCGCATCAAGTTGATACAGCGTGTGTCACAATGGGCCGGTCTAGCTTCCAGAAGGCGCCACAGAAGCTCCGTCAAGAAAGAAGTAGAAAAAAAAAATGCATGGCTTTGGCGCGTTTGTTGTCACACGGTCCAAGGCCACAAAGTCCAAAGTCTACTGACAAGCGCAGTTTCCGGGAATCACGTGACGATGTTAATGGGGGGATAAAATGGGGATGGGGCTGGCGGAGCAAAGGGGAAAAAAAGTGCTGGCAGCTGGTAGTGCTAGCCAATCAGAGACGAGAAAGTAAGCAGAGCGTCTGGAAGAGTAACTGGCAGCTGGCAGCTGGCCTAACCTGTAACCACGGCGGGCGAAAACCCCACTGTTTTTTCTGCCTCCTTCCCTAATTTTGCGGTCTCTTTTTTTTCAAACCTCAGGCCGATAGCTCCCGAGATTTTTCCAGGCCAACCACAACTTGCCTGTTTGCCCATTGCAGACTCCTTCGAAATTAGGACGGTCAAAGGCAAGAAGAAGCACGAAAAAAAGCGCCCCTCCCTCAAGTGCAATCATCACCACATTTACCTGTAAGCCTCCACCCTTTCCCGCGATTGGCCTTGTCTTGTGCCTTATTTCTTTCAGTGTGCTAATTTTCGTGCCTTCTCGGGATCTCAGCCTTTTTTTCTCTTCTTTTCTTTCTCTTACAATTTCACAATGAGCGTCTGGGACATGATCACCGACCTCGTCGAGGCTGCGAAGCCTTGGTCTGAGGCCCACGCCGAGGCTTCGGAGGAGAACGTAAGCTATTCCCTCCCCTCCCGCTGCGAACCCTTGCTATCACATGGAGCTCGTCCGGTGCCATTGGACAGTGAGCTAGGCGCATTCTCGGGTTCAATTGGTCTTTTCGTGGTCCTTCGTCCGGTCCCCCTCGATGTTCTGCATCGCCAGATGCGAGGCGCACGACCTTTGCGCGTCTTTGCTTGGTTTAATTTTAGCCAATGCCTATCACAGGCAAAGCCATCCTCAGACGTATAGCCTGCTAATCTATATCCCACCTTAGGACGAGCCCGCTGTTGAGGCCCCCGCCGATGAGGACGAGGAGGAGGAAGAGGAGGAGGATGAGGACGAAGAGGAGGAGGAGGAGGTCTCTGACCCCATGCCTGCCATCGTCGAGGGTACGTACTGCTATTTCCTCGCCCATTCGACACTCCGACGACAAATTCGACGATCCGACGACTTGTGCCACAAGACTATCCGCGACTCGACTACAGCGCCAATTGGGTGGCCGACCCAAACATATCATCTTTCATCATACGATAAACCTGGAATCTACGTCTCCCAGCCTCAACAACGAAATTTCCTATACGCATCAAGGATCTGACATCAGAGTCTACGCTGTTCCTTTTCCAACCCCCAATACCTTAGCACCGCCAAATCTACCCGGACTCCGCCATATCCGTGTCACTGGATTCCCAATTGGCGTTTAGCATTTAGTCATACCGCACAACTGTCGTCCGATATTGCTGTCAAGCCCCTTGCTGCCAGCTCCAGGCGATCCTCGGCTCGTAACTATGACGAGAGATAATATGCTAACTTTCTGCTCTTCTTGGCTATAGCCTGCCAGAACTCCGCCGCCTGCCACGAGCCCAAGCACCACTACGATGAGTGTGTTGCTCGCGTCACTGGCCAGATTGAGGCCGATGGTGCCGCCAAGGAGGACTGCGTTGAGGAGTGTTAGTACCAACCCGATATTTCACGTTGTCCTTTATTCCCTAGCAGAATGACCGTTGAAACCGTGCTAGCTCGGTGTAAGCGCACAACTGGCACTTTCATAGGCGATGTTGCGTGATAGCATCTTGCCCGGGTGTTTTGTTTTTCGCAGCAGCTCCGTGGTCTTCTCTTCACTCTGCCCCAGCTACAGACCACCAACCACTATTCCGCCCTGATACTAACACATTTCTCAGTCTTCCACCTCGCTCACTGCGCCAACGAGTGCATGGCCCCTAAGCTGTGGGCCAAGCTGAAATAAATTTCCTCTCTGGTTATTCACGCCCCAAGAGAGGACACTCCATGTCGCCATGGTGCAATTCTCTCTTCAAACGTCGACACAAGGTGCAGTGGGAGTTTTTCCCCCGTGGCCATTTCGATCTACAACAATGCTCGGCAGCTTGACCAGTATAATCGCGACTCTGACCTGCCTCAAGCAACTTGCTAGTCGGTGTTTCGCGAGAAGCGGCCAATGCCATCGAGAGCCCTTTTTTTTTGCTGGCTCTTGTTCTTCCTCCCACATCCCTTGTGTCATTGGCGTTGATGTAATGTATTCATATATCTTGGTAGAGAAGCTAGAGAGATGTTTTCTTTTGTTGCTTTTCTCATGACTCACATCTGGTTTTTTATTGCTTTTTTCTTCCTGTTCTCTTCTGAAACCCCGACGCTTTCCTTGTTTGAGTAGGTGTATAAAGCAACGAAAAAAAAAATATCACTTTACAGAACTTCATGAAAATGATGTGAACAAAAGGGCGTGAAACCTTAACGTGGCATGTTGAGGATATATGACTTGATTGTCTTTATTGGCCTATATACACGCGAGGAACCATGTTGGAAAGACTGGATGAGATGCTTGATTCCGGTGTTAACGTGGCCGGGCTGTTTTGTTCGATTTAGGTTGACTTCTACCAACGTAACTAACTCACATACGAGATATGGCATACCTCACTCGACGTGACTTGACACACCAAGTCAATGGTGATGGGAGTCCTTGCTATAGGTTTGTTTGTGAGATGAGGTTACATATCTACACCTAGCAAGTCTAGGGTTTTGCCAACTCGACCAAAAAGCATTAAAAAGTAGACATACAACACCGGGGATTCCCACGTGGTCACCCACCGTAGTACTAGTCCGGCGCTCTGTAGGTTAACTAAGGGAGAGCGGACGGGATCCCGTGCTTTCTACAGGCTGTGGTCGTATGTGTCAAGCAAAAGCAGTAAATCCGTTTATAAACTCTGCCCTGTAGTTGTTCAACTGAGCAGATGTGGACAGGAGAAGACTCCGTGGCACCCGTGGACGTGTGACTCAATTCCACAGAGGCTACGGCTGACGGAGAGACTCGTTAAAAAGCTTCTCCCTACAGTCAAAGGAAGCAAGCAGCTCCTCAAGAAGTTGAAGAGGGTGAGAGAGGAATGACCAGCTGCGATGGCGTTTGGCGTGGTGTGTTTTTTGTACTACTGTTTTGTCTTTGGGTGCTTTCTTTCGTGTATTACTTGTTTCTTTTTCTTGTTTTCCTGTTTCCCTGTTCTGTTTTTCTGATCTCTTTTTTTTTTTTTCTGTTCTTTTTCTTTTTCATTATCACAGTCTTCATGTATCCCCCCTGATGTATCCTGCGCCAGGAGGTGCTTATCACCACAGGGAGATCCCGAGTCGGCGTCTACAGTTTCTTCGGAGCTGGGAGACTACGGTCACCAAGGCAGTTCGAATCGGAGGATCCCGGCAGCCGGTTATGCCGCTGCCAGGTTGCCAGGACCTGCCTGGTCATCTTATGAGTGTTTGACGAACACTCCGATTGGTGTAAAATAGATGAAATGAAATGAAAAAAGAAAAAGAAAAAGTTCAGCTGAGCAACACGAGCTTCTTCAACGAGCTCCCTTTCCGTGTCTCCAGTTAGAACGGCCTCATTAAGATTAAGCTAGGTCACTTTCTAGCGGGCAGAGCCGGAAATGGCCACTTCGACAAGCACCATGACCGATGGGAACACAATTGTTCAAGTGGATTCAAGCCCTGTCACCAGCCGAAAGACCAAGGCCACTCACTGGTAGACATCTAGGGCATTTACAAGGCTACAGAACCAAAGGATTTTGGATAAGTTTCTGAAGAGAACAAAAGCAAGAAGTCACGTTGCCAGCGTAGTACACTGCAGTCTCAGTTTTCTCCAGGCAAGACGTCAGCCCGAGCGCCCCAACGCTACCGACCCACCACTCGCTTCCCGCAACAATAGTTGAGTGTGGGCCTTTTCCGAAGGTAGATGAGGGGAACGGGAGGTAACGTAGAGGAAGAAGAACGGATAGAGGGGTGGATTTGGAGAAGACGAGATCATCAGACTGGAAAGTGATATCGAAAAAGGGTTTCTATAAAGACGATGTAGGGCACAGGTCTAGGCCGACTTTGAAAGCGACACAAACAAAGTTGAAGAAACAAACCCCCACTCACCATGGCAAATACGATTTGTGGCAAGAAGAAAAGCTCATGACGACACAGACATTTGATAATAGCACTAGTCACATTATCAAACATGAACAGGCTACTTTGTAAGTCACAGAGATAAGTACACACAGCCAAGTTGCTGGCACGGTTTGTTCTGGTTTGTACAACGAGACCTTTAGCACCTCGCCTTAAAGTCAAGGCAAAAGTGGGACCAACACAGATGGGACTGGCAGAGCAGTATGTATGTATGTACATATGTACATGGCTATTGCATATGATAGTAACTATGCTACAACATCTCCCCTTTCACTTCTGAGCTTTTACTCTCGTACTTTTATTATCACAGAAGTCAGCCCGCTGTTTAGTGAGGAGGAGCGTCATCGGGGACGAATTCTGGTTGTCAAAGACGTGGTGAACTCGATGGAATAACCCTAATGCCCGAGATCCAGGGGTTGCGCAATACGAGAACAGGTAGACAGTTAATCTCCACCAATCACAGGCTGTTCTATGACTGTTACTTCCTCGAGTATTATGGAGTGACAGGTTGAATATAACCCACGTGATGGAAGATGGAAGCTCCGACCTCAGATTTCATTTTGATCGGGAACCTGATACCGAGCGAATTTCTTGGTAGTCCCCTCCCCCCCCTTCATGACTGTCCGGGGCCAGCTTGAGAACCCGAACGTTTCCAGGCGCTACCGGCAGCCCCGGCCGCGCCCACCACAGCGGAATGTTTTCCAGCCGTTTTGGCTGGTCTGGATTGCGAGATGCGAGAGAGATGGGGGGGAAATGCGAGTCAGAAGAATAAGAGGAAGAAGGAGAAGAAGAAGGCGGGAGAGGCGATGAATGTTTTGAAGACATTTTCCACCCCCAAATGGCCGCTGGCACGTGCAAGAAAGCACACTGAAGAATGGCAATGATAAACGGAAGATAAAGACGATGGCCGGGTAAGGCTCAGAAAGAAAAAATGCACCCGCATAGCTACATAAAATACGAGAAATAAACAGATGCTTCCACGGCGGATTTTTTGCTTGGTTTTTTTCTTGGCGGCGTATGCGGATCTGGGCTTGGGGGTTGAAGCTGTGGACTAAGCACTAACGAACTAAGTTATACGGCTGGTCGATTCTGCACAGGGTTGAAGGGGCTACAGAACAACTAACAGACAGACAGACAGACAGATAGAAAGTGAGTGAGCGAGTGGGACGTGTGGTATAGCGCAGCAATGTATAATGCCAAGACAAAAAGGCTTACTGTCCCTCCGGTAATAACACAGGCAGAGAAAGAAATCAGGAAAAAGAAAAAGCTAGCACTAGCAAACTTGCGCTTGATCTGACCTCACGGCCTGGGGGGCGGGCTTGGGGCGCTGGCTTGGCCCTTGGCTCTGGGTCTTGGCCACTCTTGGCTTCTTGGCTCCAACGGCCCTCTAAGAAATTTCGTTTCATGTTGTGGGTGGTTCTGGTCCATTGTCTTTTTGGCAAGCTGCTGGGTAGAGAGAGTAGAGTAGCGGCTGGGATGGAATGGATGCAGACGTCCAAGACTGCGAGAGAAAAGGGTAATGTAGAAGGCTTGGCAAGCGGTGGGTTGGCCAATGCAGTCTCACGACACGGGGGAAGGGGAGGAGGAGAGGGAGGGGGGGGGGGCTGTCGGGAAGAGAGAACAAGGGAGAGGGAGACAGGATAGTCGGAGAACAGCGAACATGGCGAGATAGTTACAACAGTGGCAGGCAGTCCTCAGACGGAGAGATGCCAACGCCAAGATCCTGGCCAAGACCTCTGCTCAAAGCCGCTGGGCTGGGGAAGGACGAGAAGAACAGAGCTAGATAGACGTGGAAGGGAACTGGCGGCCGGGGATGCCACTTAGACAAAGCGGAGGATTCTGAAGGGAGGCGGAGGGGCAGCCAGATTCTCGTCGGGGGGAGAGTCTGAGCCTTGGCTTTCTTTTTTTGCGCCTGGCTGTGCCCGCCGCTCCAGCTCCAAGCGTGCCAGACCCAAGTAGTGTGTCTTTGTATCACCAAAAAAGAAGCAGAACAAGAGGACGAAGAAGAAAAATAAAGACATCTCGCCCCTTCTCTGGGCCTTTCCCACCTCTGGACTCTCGCCTCGCTCTCTCTATCGCTCTCGCTCTCCTTGGCTGTTGCATCACGCGTCCAAGGCCAGCCCTTCTTCTTGGCTCAACGCCGAGCTTTGGCCTTGGCAAAATCTCATCCCAAAGCTGGACGTGCCAAGAAGTCATTTTGCAGTGCTTTTGTATTAAGGTCGGCGGTCTTGTTTGTAGTTCTCTTGCTCTTTTTTTCTTCTTATTTTCCTTGGCTCTTTTTCTTTTTTTTTCTCTCTTCTTTTCTCGTTCATCATGATGTTTCTTTGTTTTGCTTCTCTGCTTCCCTTGGCCAACCTTTGACTCTATTTTATATCCACAAATTCGCGCCTGACTTTTCCACTGTCCTCACAAACCCTCCCCCTCACGCTCTCTCTCTCTCTCTGTCTGCCTCTACATGCGTGTGCTTCTCACTCACACACTCACTCGCTCATCTCATTCGCCTCTGACGTCCCCTCCCCCCAAAGTAAAGACGTCACTTACTAGCCCGGCCCCCCGCAATCCGGCACTCATCTACCTTGCCCCCTTCCGCTCCTCTTGCCGGCACATGAATCGCCCCGGGCCTTCGACGAAATCCTTATAGTTTCTCGCACACACTCTCACCTGCGCTCATCTACTGCCACCCTCCTTCATCCCCGCTTCTATCCACACAGCCTAGCCACCTCACGCAGCCAATCCTGGCCACCACTGTGACTCTGCGTCTAACAAGGCACACTATCTCCTGCGGGAGGCCTTGTTGGATGTTCTTGCAAGCCTTGGCCAAGCCGACGACAACAACGCGCCAGCTCCCGCCGTCCACGGCAACGTTGTCCCCTCTTCCATAGCACTTGACGCCCGCCAGCTACCACCACCACACACCCAAACCACCATGGACTCCCTTCCAACAGCGACATCTACGACGGCGTCAGAGGGCTCAAGCCCAACCTCATCAACGACAACCACAAAGTCTATCCCGCCCATGATAACGCCATGGCGCCGACCAGACAGCATAGAGTGCCACTACACATTCAACGTCGACCACCTCACCCAAAGCGACATCGTCAGTGCCTGGATGGATCTGCACATTGATCCAGAAGCCACTACCTTCTCATGCTATCCTCCTGGAATGTTTGAAGGAGGCAACAGCGGAACCTTCAGTCCCGCCATATGTCCCATGAGCTGGACAACCGTGGGGTACATTGAGGCCGACGACGACGTAAATGGGGCCACCACACTGCAATGCTGTTCTAGGTAAGTCTGAGACGCCCGCCCTTCCCCCCACACCTCATGCCATCCCTCTCGCGTCCAGCTAGGGCGCGGCACGGAGCAACAAATCAGAAAGTTTTATCGCCCCCGCATGACTGACACCGTCTCCCTGTGCAGTGGATTTGCCCTGGACGCTGGCAAAAACTGCGTGCGGACGTATTCACGCGTCACCGCCACGCCGGCCACTTATATCGAGGCGCTCTCGACGTACTCGTACATGACGGAAAGCGTGACAGTGCTCAGCCAGGCCACTGTAGCCCACCACCACGTGGTCGTCGAGTTTGAGGCGGGCGACAGGGAGGTGCTGGGCATCCTCAACAACAACGACTTCCTCAGCAGCCACCCGCCCGACCTAGGGCTCGAGGTCAAGCTAGGCATCACGTTTGGCGCACTCTTCTTTGTGTGTCTCGTGTCGCTGGCCGTATGCATGTTTGCCCGCTGGCGCAAGAAAAAGGACGACGAAGACTATGAGCGCGGCGGCCCGCGCGCCCGCAGCCTCGGCATCTACAACCAGACCATGGCCTGCCGCAGTAGTTACCACAGCGACGACAGCGGCAGCACTGTCGACTACTCGCAGCGTGTATCGGCCGCCGGCGGCTCAGGGTCTGGCTCGGTGCCGCTGCCCCTGCTGCACTTTAGCATGACCAACGCGCCTCTGACGCGGACGGATACGGTCGACTCGTCCATGACTGATGCGCTGCAGCTCGAGAAGAAGCAAGCTGCGGCGCAGAACACCAAATTTGTGGGGGTCTGAGCGGTTGGTGAAAGGCGACGAGGGAAAGGGAGCTCAGAGAAGGGTCTTTTTTAGATTGGTGCTCGCGTTGTTTTGTTCTTTTTTTCATGCGGAAGGCTGTTCTGATATGCCGGCCGGAGGCTGTGTTGCATTTTCTGGTGAAGGCGTTTTTTTTTTTGTTAGGCCGGGCGGTCTTTTGGGGTTTTGCATTTCTGCTGTTTTACGATACCACGACTCTCACATTATAAACCTGGCGGAACAAGCCAACATCCATCATCTTCATTTTCCTGTCTCTTGTGCAATGCCGCGTGATTTCTTTGTATTCCGGCTCCGCGATATCAGCCCAGAACCTCCTTTGGTATCACAAAGCACCCTGGGACTGCAAAGTCAATGTCAACCGGATCAAAAACATGTTCACTGGACGCACTAGACACGTCTGGCACTTTTGCTGAATAGATTGGCTTGAGATTGTATGATATAGAGGGGGTGACTGGAGTCCAAAGAGAAACGACAAGTCGTCATGAGATGATGTTTAGTAACATGAAATAGGAAACGCTCAAAAAGATCATGGCAGCGGTAGACGCTGATTACAGCGCAATTGCTCCTCTCCGATTCTCGCGGATGTGAAGCAAGCCCTGGATGCCGCAGAAGATGAAGAAACCCTGGAAAGTGAACAAGAGGCCGTGTTAGCTGGTCGTTCCGACAATGTATGGCCCGGCGTGGGGTGGCCGCGGATAGGCTCTTTGCGCGTGGCACACAGCCCGCAACGCGTGTCCTCCGAGGCTCTCCGGACCCCGGGGCGTGTAAGGGACAACGTACAATGTAAACCCAAACCGCGGTGAAGATGGTGCCGGCGATCTCGGGACCCATTTCCGGCGCGGGATCCTCGATGCCGCCGGTAAACTCCTCATGGCCAGACTTGAACAGGAAGCCGATAACGGTCAGAACAAGAATAGCAAAGACGGAGATGACGGTACTGCGCGAATAATAGCAAAAAGAGAAGCAGGAAACGGTTAGCAATCCATGTTCTGTCAGTTTGCGACGTCAAGGTTGAGCGTTTTTCTGGCGATCTTCACAAGCACGCCAAAGTCGCAAAGACTCTGCGTCCACAGAAAAACACGCAGAGTAGCTAGCCACTGACAATCCTGCACTCCCCCCAAAGAAAAGAAAAAAAAACTCAAAAGCAAGAAGCTTCACATACCATTGCCATGCCGACCCGGCGCTCACAACAGGCTTCATTTTGGCGGAGGTTTGACGCGTCGCGGTTTCGATCTCGAATAGCCCAGCGCGACTATGAGTTTATGGCGAGTGAGAAGGCGGTCTGGCGGTGTGAAGGTGGTTGCAGCAAAGGCGATGAAGCGCGAACAAGAAGCTCAGCAAGTCGTGGACGAGAGCGAGGCATAAAGTCGTCCAGTAATTAAATCGAGTCCAACGAGGCTGTGAGCTATAATGAGCTGTGACGTTTAGACTGCAGAGCCGTCAAAACGCGCTAAGTTGCAACCGCGAGGAAGCTCACTGCGCCACATGGCGCCTCAAATTCAAGGCATGAAG
The DNA here is from genome assembly GCA_003671435.1 of Berkeleyomyces basicola. Lineage (NCBI taxonomy): Eukaryota > Fungi > Ascomycota > Sordariomycetes > Microascales > Ceratocystidaceae > Berkeleyomyces > Berkeleyomyces basicola. The sequence goes on along the minus strand of PJAC01000021.1, from coordinate 1,399,131 downwards.
AATGGCAGGCAAAGTGTGGCGTCAAGCTCCGGCAGATCTAGGGTCAGGGTTATTGAAGACATCGGTACAAGGTCTGTACAAGGTTTCATGGGTCTTGTCTGGAGAAACTAGAAACAGCAGCTCGATTGGTGGATGTCTGGGCTGGGGACAATCCAGCGGAGATAAAGCGGGAAAATATGTTCCAAAGGACCCCTTCCCTTATCGACGACGACGTATGCTTTTTGAATAAAATTATCAAAAGGCTCTTGACAGGCAGGCCTATCCTAGACTAGCATGCAGGTACTCTGTAGCTATGCTTTCCCTTTATATATGTGTCAGCGCATCCTGAGAACTAGTCAACTAACACAAAGCCACGATAGTTAGTCTGGAATAGAATGAGCCAGCAAAAAGACTGTGAAGTGACAAAACAAATGTCCATGACGACGCTGACAGGCGGGCGACAAGCCAAGCCAAGCAAAGTGGCGGCAGCAAGAGAGGAAATGGAGAATATAAGGCGCTTAGAACGCGGGAGGTGATGTGTATCGGCACATACTTCGGTTCAAAGTGTGTTGTTTCCGGAGATGTGCTTGTAAGAGAAATGACGTCCGTCCAGGGAGGGGGCGGTAATACTCGTACCTAGATACATATGTACATACATAGACATAGTTAGAGATACAGATGAGGAAGGTTTGGGGGAGGAGCAGCGTACGGAGCCTCACTGAGGTCGCATAAGAGGAAGACAGACAGGGATGATTGCCTCAGAACAAGAGGCAAGGTGGAAGCACAAAACAGCATAGCCATAGACCGCTCGACACAGCCATCAATTCAGGTGCAGAGGATGCAATGAATGAATTGGTTCAAGGTTTGGGGGTAGGAGACAAAGGAACAACAGGACGCGCATGAGGAAGTCGGGCTAGAAGAGAAGCGGAAAGGTGAGTGCGAGCCCAGACTAGCAAAGCTCACCGAAAAAAAAGAAAGAAAGCAAAAGCGGGAAAAGTCGAGCATGGATCAGATCACGAAGGGGGGGACATGGAAGACGGGGGACGGGGGACGGGGGACGGGGGGAGAGAATAGAGCAAGACAGGACTACGCAACACGTAATATGCATGCCGTAATGCACATACGAATTGGCTGCGGTGCGATTACAGCATGTGTGCTAGTCTAGTTACTTGCGATATGGCCTGTGGTCTGCTTGAAGCTGGAGCTGGCTTCTTGGTGCCCTGCACGTGTGGCAGTATCTGGCTGATCTGGCTGCTAGACATGCTGCAGAATAACAGCCACGGACGAGAATGGCTGATGACGATGAAGCAGGCCATGGAGGCAATGGGGGGAGGATCACGGAGAACTGTCAGTCACAGTGGCCAAAAAGAATGACGGAGAGACTGACTGAGGGGGGGGCTGTACAGAGAGTGGCCATGCGGTATCAGCAAATGGCAGATGCAGGACGACGAAACCCTAGTGACAGTTCCAGGGTTCTGGCGGTGTCTACATGGGCAGCTGCTTGCATTCCTGGACATGCACCTGCACAAAAAGCGCAACCAACACCAACACACAGACCGCTGCAGCACCGCAAAACGCAAAAACCCAAAACGCAGGCGTGACATCCTTCCATCCCATGATGGGATAAAAATAGAGTAGCCCATTTTGGCTGTTTCCCAGTGCAAGAACAGAACAGAACAGCCTGTGCCACTGCTTTTCACCTCACGCTCTCTCGACTTTTCTTCTTCTTCTCTTACACCGGCCAACTTACTTGATACATCCAGGACGCTAGTTATTCCTTTGGGGCTCCCCTCCCCCCTCCCCCCACGCTGTAAAAGGAAAAATGTTTCATGTAGCCTTGACGCCGCCGAGACAAGAACAGAAGTTCGCGGGCGAGATCTTCCAGATCCCACGCCAGAGGGGAGGGAGATAACCCACCACAACCACAACCACGCATTGCGCGCAAAAAAAGAGCCAGAACCACTGCACAAGACAGGACCGCCCACCAATGCCATAATTCCAAGCCCGCCCGTCTCTTTGCCAACAAGGCCGAGGCCATTGCCAGCATAAGGCATGGCCCGCGAGGCATAGGCATGTCTACACATTGACGTACGACACAGACGCACAACACGGACGCTGATAAACCACTGCTGGCTGCTCTGTGTTGTTGTTGTCTCGCTCGATGCTTCTCTCTCCCCTCCACTAGGCCGACAAGGACAGGAAAAAAAAAAGAGAAGAGATCAAGAAAAAAAAGCTTAGGCCACTGCGGATTGCCCTCGTCGACCGCCCCTCCAGAACCATGACCATATGGCAGGCTTTGTTCTTCCCCAGGTTTCCTGAGCTGTGCTTTTTCTTTTTATTTTGTTTTCCTCTTCTTTATTTCCCTGATCTTATTCCTGTTTCTTCGCCATCCTATATTCCCCCCCCCCCTCTCCTCGCTTAAAGGAACAAGCACCAGGACGAAGGAAGAACCCGTATACATACATACTATATACATACAAGTACTACTTACATGCCTTGACTCGTGGGTTCTGTTTCTCCTGCTCTCTGCCGCCACGCAGTCTCTTCTTCCTTTTGTTACGCGCAGTCTTATTTGCTCTTGATTTTTCTTTCTGTTGTGTTTGCTCCTAGCCTTTTCTGCTCCGTGGTTGCTTGTGTTTGACTTGTCTTGCATATCACGTCCATCTCTTCTTATCCCTCCACATCTGTCTCTCTTCCGCCGCCCTCTTCACAATGCCGTCGCTGTATAGCGCGCTCGTCGCTTCAAGTCTTGCACTTGCTCACAGTGTATGTCGCCAGTACTGGCCCGCCAATCTCGCGTGTAAAGAGCACACCGCAGACTAACTCTCATACAGCACCAGCACTACCATCACGCCCTGCCTCATATGCTGCTGTCTCGCGGCAATGTTCTAGAAGCCGGCTCCGACGCCTCCAAACCCTCCGCAGCATACAGCGTCGCGTCAAATGCGACAGACTCCTTCGCGGCATTGGCCCAACCAAACTCTGCCGCTCTGCCACTGCTCACCATGAGTCTGCAGTCTTCAACAGGGCCGATCTGTAAGTCGCTCTCCCAGTCGTCATCGCACGTACAATTCGTGTGAATACCCATCCCTACATACATCCATGGCATGCCCCCCCGCTAACATCCCTCCCTCCGCCCCCAGCACACCCTCCCCATTCTCACCCCGTGGTCTCCTCAGAGCACTGCTCCAGCGCGCCGCCTCTCCTCGCCTCGCAGCCCGTAATCGCCTGCGCGCCAGCTAGCCTCCTGTGCCAGTGCAGCGCCAGCCCCGAAGCACCACCCCGCTGCGCACTCGTCAATCGTGCCTCTGCTTCTTCTTCTCCAGCCTCTGCGTCCGCGCACCACAACGACGACGACGCGTCGCCTGCCCACCCCATGCTTGCTGCCGCTGAATCATTAGACCAGGAGCGCGCATCCGCCAGCGCCTCGCAAAAAGACATCGGCTGCGAGTCCGACCCCGAGTCCGACCCCGAGTCTGGGCCCGAGCCTGCGCCGCGCGAAGACACTGCGCCGTCGGCTTCGCATGCAGAGACGGCGCTGCCGAGCCAAAGGTCTTCAAAATCTCTGTCGGGAGAGAACCTGGCCGGTGCTAGCACTGCGGCTTCTTCAGTCTCGCTCATCATTGCGTTGACGGCACTGATATGTACATTTTAAGTCGGACATTAGCCGAGGAGTCTTTTTCGTTTTTTTGTTCTGTCTTTTTCCCTTGCACTTTTTTTTTTCACTTCATGATGCATAGTTAGGGTTAGGTTGGTTAGGCCGGGTTACAAGGCTAGGACGGAAGGTTGGGATATTTGCAAACATTTACCGGCGTCTGGTTGCTTTCATTATACTTCCAAGGCCCTTTTTTTTAAGCCGCTATACTTGAATACACAAGTGATGAAATATTACTTCTAAATACCTTCTGTATTATTTGTGCTCAACTATAATCCGGCTATGTCTCCAATGACATGAAGCGGTTATATCAAGCCGTTCTAGACTATATCCAAGAAAACCGCCCAAAAAAACATATACATACTGCTCTCTCTATGAACCACCGTCTTTCACGTTGCCCGATCCGTCTGTGTCGTGTAGTTTCCCGCCCTGCACGCCAGCGCCAGTTTTCCCCGGGGCGGCAGCCTCGGGCGTCTCATCGGCGCCGACGACATTCCCATGCTCGTCTCTGGGGCGGCGTTTCCACCCGGTGGATAGCAAACGGCCCATGTCGAAACGCGGCAGCGGATGGGCCTCGGTGTTGAAGACAACGTCGGTGAGCGGCATAAGGTTGCCGGGCGAAAACAGCAGGTAAAAGTACTTGAGCGTCTCGGCCATCCAGAAGCTCTCCATGTTGTCGCGCGGCTTGGGCGGGACGCGGTCGGCGTTGCTCAGGCTCGTGAAGCCGCCCTGGTTGGCGACGGTCGTGTGGTTGGTGAAGGCACAGAACATCTCCCAGCCCCAGTGGCGGTACTTGGGCTCGCCCGTCAGCCGCCACATGTAGAACAGGCTCTCGACCGTCTCGGGCCGCTGGAGGTTGTGCCGGTCGGCTGCGTGCACGTCAAAGTCGGAGCGCCAAGATGCTTCGGGGTCCTTGTCGAGGAACACAGCATCTGGCACCATCTCGTGCTTGGGGTCGTAGGGTGGCGGGTTCTTGACGTCCACGTTGAAGTATGTGATTTCGGCCGCCAGTCCTGTGGCCATGACCTGGTACATGCCCCAGCAAGTCTGCATCAACTCGCGCGCAAGTTTCATGTTCTCGTCATGAGCCTCGGTCCACCAAGTCTTATCGCGAGCCACATACTCCGGAATGCCGCCCGTAGTGGCCAGCGCAATGGTTCCAGGTAGGAAGCACACCAAGTGGTCCATCTTGGGGGTCATTGGTGCGTTGAGGCCACTGGGTCTCTCGGCCAGCACAGTGAAGCCGGTAGGCTTGGAATACGTAATGAGATGCTTTTTCATGGCCTCAAGAGTCTCATCCCACATTTCCTTGTAGACCATCTCTTTCGTCTTGGTCTGCAGAAACTGCTTGATGAGATACTCGTAGTACGAGTCGCCGCGACTGCCCAGCCGGACATTGTTCCCGCGGAACTCGCCCGTCGTCGCATAGATGAAAATGGGCACCAGCCCGCCCTCTGCGCCATTGTTGTCAATGACTTCCATGATATGCTCGGCCCTTTCCCAAAAGGTTGCATTGCCCGTCAAGTGCGAGAGATACTTCATTTCGAGCTGCAGCGTGCCGACCTCGGCCGTCGACGAGGCACCGCCGTCGACGTGCGACTCGATGCCCATGCGCGTTTGCAAGTTGATGCTGGCGTAGGGCAGACCCGAATCCGAATTGAAAGCGCCGAGCAGGCGGTCGGCCAGGTCCCGCGCCTTGTTGAGGTACAGAGTCGGGTCCTTGTTCTCGACGGGCGCCAGGTTGGGAAACTCGGTCGATAGGTAGTGCGCCGACAGCAGGCCGCCAAGCATGCGGATGGTCGTTTCGAAAACATTGACGTCCTGGTCTTGGTCCCAGGTCAAAGTGCCCTGCAGCCACTCGCGCGCCTGGTCGACGCGAGAAGAGAGTCCCATGAGTATCATAGTGTCGATGGCGTCGATAATGATCCAGCCCATGCCCTTGGGAGCCATCTTCTTGGCAGTCTTGGAGATGGGATGGTACTCGTCAAAGCCTAGCATTAGCATAGCAGTAGTTAGATTCAGTGACTCTTTGGCGCGTGTTCCTTAGGCCCAAGCAGAAGCATATTACTTACCCCAGGCATTCTGAGCATAAGAGTCCCAGCTCAGCTCAAACGCCTTGACGACCTCGCTGCGGCGCTTGTCCCAGTTGATCCGCTCCTTGGACACCGTGAGGCTGTCGTAGCTCCAGACGCTCTTCTCGGAGCGCGTAAAGGCGCCGTTGAGGTACATGAGCAGCAGCAGCACGGCGCCCAGCAGCGCCAGAACCCGGCGTTTCTTGAGGCTGCGTAGGCGCCGCGACAGCGAGTGCGTGTAGGGCTTGTCCTTGTACATTGGCAGCTGGGCGCTAGTGCTGTTCTTGTCCAGAAAGTCCTCCACCTTGTGCTGCACGTCGTTGAGAATACCGCCGCTGTTGATGATGCCGCGGGCCCGTGCTGTCGCCATGCCGGCTGAGGATAGTCGTGAGAAAACGCTGTTAGGGGTGTGGTGTTGGGCGAGGGTTGTGGATGGCGCTGTTGCTGGGCAGACGAAAAGTGGCCGGGAGATGCTAGACACTGGCTCGTGTGCGTGGTCGCAAGTTGGCGTTCAGTGCATGCATTGACGGTTGGGCGCCATGCAGGAAGCCAGAGAGAGGGTGATGCTGGCGGGAGGTTGTGATGTATGTACAAATATGATGTAATGGTTGGGCGTCGTTATTATCGTGATCGCTGTTCGTTGGCTCGCTCGTTCGTTTCAGGCTTCAATTGCGTGGGAAATTTGCACAGGAGTCAGGTTCGGGTTGGAAAACAACAAAAAGAAGACACGAATAGACGAGCAAAAACTAAACCAGAGTTGCGCCGAGTCCCGTCAGTCAAGACAAGAGCTCTTGGCTGGATACGAACAAACAATCCAAGAAAGGCTCGGCTCGTCAATGCCAGCCTGTCTTGATCGCTCCAGACCTACAGGGCCTGAGGGCCTAACACCTGGGATTAGGCTTGGGCCCAGGCTTGGCTCAGGGCTTTAGCGGGGGGGGGGGGGGTTAGCATGGACGCCCAGAAAGGTCTACGCCACAGGCTTTTTTAGGGGTGGGAGCCTCCTGCGAAACCACCACCACCATGAAAGTAGACAACACCACAACACATCCTAACTAGAAAACTTCAATATGAATCGAGGAAAAAGAGCGCAACATCAAGTGATATAATAACTAAACTGCCAACGAGAACCAGGAAGCCCAGATGAAGAAAAGAATGCTCATATAAATCGTCATAAAAATCATGAAATCGTGCTAGCGCGATAGCTCACGGATATCACACTCCCCCTCTTATCGTCTGTCCCGCACTCATCAACTCACATGCCCGGATAGAACTGTCCGTTCACATCCTGCATGTATCCATTCTGTGCATACTGCGTCTGGCTAGCCATCATGTTGCCCGCATCCGCGCCAAAGTTCAAGCCTGTGGCTGGTACATGGAGCCCCAGCTGGTTAGACGGGTCGCCAAACTGCTCCATACTCTGCTGCTGCTGTACTGGGAGGGTCTGTGGCATGAAGCCAGTATTGAATACCGACGCCTCTGGAGACACAACTGGCGCAAAGCTGTGCATGCCAGCTTGCGCCGCTGATTGCGGCGTTTGTGCTGTAACCTGCCCGCCCATGAGGAAGGGTGCATTGGGATCGCTGATGGCCCCCATGGTTAGAGAGCTAGGACTGAAGCCTGTTACTAATTCTGCAGGAAACCCATTCTGGGGCATTGTGGTTGTATGTGGGAACACAAAAGCAGTCTGGGACGTAGCGGGAAACTGAGCCGTGGTTCCGATGCTCCCGGCAGACATGTAGTTGAACTGTCGCGGGTCCATCTCGTGTTGCTGCTGCTGGAACTGCTGCTGCTGCTTTTGAGAAGCAATACTGTCATTCATCCGGCCATCCAGCTCCCCGAATGTAGCCGCGACTTCCTCTGGGCTCAACATAGCAGGGAACGGACGAGGAGGTAAATCCTGGAGGGGACTGATGATTGTATCCGCATTGAGATCCGTCCTCTCTGCCAGGGGAATAACCGGAAGACTGATCTGTTCCATGTGCTTGGCCAAATGCACCGTAAGCTTTTTCCATGTTGAGAATGTCTTGTTGCAAAAGCGGCACGGCTCATCTTCTGGCCTATTGGACGTCTCGTGGTGGCATATCTCGACACGCTGGGTCGTCACGTCGTTGGCGCCGTGCTGTCTGACCTTGGCCTTGCTCTTGTGTTCGGGATCAGGGAACTTGTGCTCACGAACCAAGTGCTGCAAAAAGTTATCGCGGCGGTAGCACGTATGAGTGCATTCGGTGATATTGCAGGTCCACCACTCAAGGTGACGGTGGCCCTCGTTCTCGTGGCGCACCCAGTCAGCTTTGCGTTTGAACATCTTGGGGTCTTTGCATCCATCCCATGTGCATGTGAAGGGTTGAATATCTTCCTGAATGTGCTTTGTCCAGTCAGAGGGCTTGACGTACGTCTTCTTCCGGAAGCAAAGCTGACACTCAAAGGCAGCAGGTAATGTCTCTGCTACAGGCCTGGGGATACCCAAAGGGAAGCTCTGTTCAGTGACTGTGACAATGTTTGTGGAAGCCATGTTGTCATCGAGGGCGTTGGAACTTCGGGGCTTTCCCTTGCTGTTTAGTAGCGTCACCATTCCGCCCTGGTTGGCACAGTTCTTCCCATTGGCACATTTACCGGCTTGTTTAATGTGCTTGACGTGGTTCTCGAGAAGTGTCTTGTAACGCTGTACTTGGTGGTGGGAAATGCGATCAACTAGGAACTCGTTTTCTGGCAAGATGTCGGAGTTCAACTTTCGGAACTGGCCCCTAAACCCATCCATGTTGGGAACAATGTCTGTCGAGTCTCCCATACTGCCACTGATTTCTTCATCATCGCCCTCGTCACCTTCATCATCGTCCGAAGTATCATCGCAGCTCATATTGGCCACGACCGAGACTTCAGCTGGTGCCAATGGTGTTTGTGTGCCCAATGTGGCAACTGGCGGTCCGCCGTTCCTCCGCAAGAGATCAACAAGCCCGGAAGACATGGATGATCGACCAGCATCTGATTTGCTACGGTTTCGATGCCTTCTAGACGGTATTAAGCCGGTGAATGAGCCCTTGGGCGAGGTTATGGGGGGACTAGTGATGGATCCATGACGTGTGTGAGTTGACCCAATAGCAGCAGCACTACCACCGACATTTGCGACCAGGGTGCTAATACTGTGAGAGCCTCTCTTCTGGATCAAGGGGCGAGTTATGTTGAGGGAGCTGCGAGAACGCCCGTCCGCCTCGACGGGTGTGCCAGAGCCAGAGCCAGAACTTTCGTCATCATCCGAGCGCATGCGTCTTTTTGTGTTGCCCCCAGTGCTTGGGGTTCGAATCATGCTGGTGATGTTTTGCAGGCCCTGAAAAACAGAGCTCACGCTCCTTGAACGGCTGTGGCGGTTGTAAATACTGAGTCTTTTGAAGAGGCTTCCGTTGAGGAGCTCGTCATGCTCGGGGTCAATGGGATCGGAAAAGCTTTGGCGCTGGTTCGTAGTTCCAACGGTAGCAGCGAGCGAAAGGACCGACTCATTATTGAACAGAATTTGCTGGCGATAGAGAGCCATGGCGTCATTGGATGTCTGGGGCGCAGAGCGGTTTTTGCTGTCAATCGCATGGAATCTGGGACCGTCTTCCCATGCTGGTCGATCGCGAATGATTTGTACGTCAGTGGGGTCAAGATGGCTGCTGTTAGGATTAATGTATGTCTGGCCCGAGATAATTTTGTTCTCTGTCATATTCCCCAACGGTATCGTCGCGTTGGCGAGGTCGGCCTCTTCCTGAGTTATAGGCACAGCCGGGTCGATTTCCGATGGTGAGTCATTGGGTATTTCATGCTGGAGCCACTGGCTAACACTCTGGTTGCGTTCGCGAACATGGCGCTTCCTTTGCAAATCGTTGACTGACTCTGTTGTATCCTGGGTTCTTTCAGAGGGCGCAACACCAGAACGGGCCCAAGAAGTTTGGGGAAACTTCCACTGCCCCTGTAGAGAACCGGTTCCCTCGGTTTGGCCTGCGGTGTAGATGGCACTCATGTCATCTTGATAAGTGGCGGCATCGCTGGCAAAGCTCCGGGCAGGGCTACAGTCGCGATTTAGCGAAGTGGGTTGGGCATTGTTGTGTGGGACGCAGACGCCGCTGTCGTGATCCCAGACCTCGACCCTGACGGAGGGACTCTCTGGAGCAAGAGGGAGAATGTTTTGATTTGTAGCCGAGATATCAACTTTGTGTATGGCGTTGGCGACGGTCTGGGGGGGCAGCTGGGGTTGGGAGGGGAATTGGGGAGCGCGAGCCGCCAGCAGCCCTGTGCTCACAACTGCCGATCGACCACGGGCAGTGTCATTTGAGGTGAAGGTGGCGGTGGAGTGGAAATCGTGGGTAGGCATAGACTGCAGATTGGGCTCGGCAGTACAGGCGTTGGAACAGGACTTCTCGGTAAATAAGGGAAAGTCGTGGCTCTGGGGGTCGTCAAAGTTGATGCCTGAGAGATCGGAAAGGTCGTCACTCAGCATGTCGCTCATGCTGGGCTGGTAGATGCTGTCGCAATAAGGTGAGTCGTCGAGTGATTGTGGGTTTAGAGTCGGAGTGGTGAGGGCGGGGTTGTGGTTTGGTGAGAGCAGATTGGGGTCAATGCGGCCCCCATCAGTAGGTGGATGCTGGCTGGCAGAGGAAGAGGCTCGAGGTCGTGGATATTGAGGGTCGGCGACCAGGTTTGTTGAGGCCATAATGCGGTGTTGTGAGGGTGGCGCACGACCGAGACTGAGACTGAGACTGAGAGGATAGATTCTGGGGGGGTGAAGGATTTCAAAGGCAGGTCAAGTCTGGAGTGGTGAATAACGCATGTTAGCCGACTGTACATGGACGCGGATGGACAGAAGAGAAGACGCGAACACAACATACTAACTAGTGGGCAGAAGTCGTAGACAGGAGGGGCCTCTCCTGAGCCCGGCAAGACTAGTGTCTGAGTTGGAGTTGGCGGGAGCGGGAGAAGCACGAGAGGAGAGGAAAGGAAAGGAGAGGCGAACGAGCGAGCAGACACAGAGACAACAGAGGGCGGGTGTTGGCGCCTTAATATAAGACGCTGGCGACAGTGTTGGCTGGCAGCAACACGTGAAAGGCGGCGGCTGGGAGGGATGGAGATGGGGGGATGACGCAGGCGATGGTGTGGGTGTGGATGTGGATGCAGTGCGTGCAGGAGTGAGCCAGCGGAAAAGAAATATGAACCCTAAATACGCAGCGGGCGGGAAACAGAGCGGCGGAAAAAGATTCCGGCGGAGCAGCGATCAGGTGGGGACCATAGGAGCCGACGAGGTATAACGAGACAGGATAAAAAGCCCAGACAAAGGGATCTTCGGCGTGGGGGAAGCTGAAGATTAAATTCAATCGCAGATAAAGCCGTGCCACTGCCACGAGGATGAGGCGCCGAGGGGCTGAGGGCAAGCCTCCTCCTTGGCTGATGGGGGAGGAGTTTTGACAGGAAGGCTGGGGGGTTGGCTAGTCGACACGCTGAAAATCCAAGGCACATGGGCCACCAATTGCACTGTACTCGACATTAAGTTACAGGCGGGCCAGGGCGCACAGGACCAGGGACAAAGCAGCCAAGCAGAGACGCCAGACTTCGAGACTGTCTGTCTGTCCAGGTCCGCTTCGGCCAACAGCTCCAGCTCTAGCCCCAGCTCCAGTTCTGCATCTGCGCCACAACAGTCCCAATGTCAGGACTTGCGCGACCACAATACAAAAGCCCGCTCACACTGCCTCTCCCCATCCGCCATCGACAGACCGCGGGGCATTATGCCGAGGAAACATGTTCTACTCTTCTAGCTGCAATCTATCCAATGAGCTTCTTGCAGCCCACCAGAGGGCCGAAGAAGGAACGTACGGGCACATACATCCATTCCCGTTCCAGCGACTCTGACCTGGCATCAATCAGCCCATGATTTGCAACCTTTCACACAACTCTATGCACTTGAATAGCCGCAAGCCCACGCCCACCACCTGGGACCACTGTGCCAGACCACAGGAGGAGGAGGCCTGTCGTGAGGCGCATTCAAAACGGTCTTCTTGCTGCTACCCATCAGTGAGCCATGTTTCGGAACCCAGGCGCTTCTTCTCTCGGGCAAAGGCCTTGGTCACAGACGCTGCAAAACATAATTCCTAATCTGCCTTGGGTAAGCAAGTACTGGGATATCTAAGGCCCGCAAGGCTGACGGCGACTTGACTGCCAGTGACATTGTTGATTTATTATTATACCTATGCGAGGGGCCTGGTGAAGGTACAGAGAGACCGTGTCTAGACCATGTTGGTGAATGCTTCCTGCTTCCTGTTTGTGGCTCAGACAATGAAACCACTTCTAGACGACCTCCAGATTTGCTTGTAGGTAGTGCGGGTGCAACTAGTGATAACTAGCTGCAAATATGGGTAGCATCAGTAGAAGACAGCCCGTCTTCTCCGCGCTCTTGGCCCTGAACTTCAAAGGATCCCCATACAGCTGTTCTCAGTTTCTTCCAGTAGCCGAGGAATCCCTTGGTAGAGGTATACTGCCACATTGCACCCGATAGATTAACACGCCTCATTTAGGTTGGCAGATCCAGGATCGCCCCCTTCCAGAAGCCATCCCCAACCCAATCCGTACCCGGGAAGATGGGGGGGGCTTTGCTGTGGGCTTAGTATGGCTTTTGCACAGCCGCCAGGTTAAACTCTCAGTGCATACATGTAACTAACTAGCCAATACATGGTCTATTTTTGGGACTGCTGGATCAATAGCCTGTCATGTTCAGTTGCCGTTCTTATCAGCGGTCGTTCTTATCACACCAGTGATGTCACACACAAACCCTAACACTTGTTCCTGGCGCAGCATCACCGACAATCTTTCCACAGTCATTGTTGCATAGCCGTGTTTCTTACTGTTCGGGCCGCTCAGCCTCTTTTGAACGGCATGCATAGTATCGCCCGGCCAAGCACGCAGCTGAACTCTATGTCTTCCATCACCAAACCAAACGAACTTCAAATAAAACCAGCCCATATCAAACCAACCCCAACTCACACGAGATCAGGTGACCCGTCACGTGCCAATCTGGTTCGCCTTGAATTAGCAACAAAATTGACCAGGATCGCGATTGTGGTGCGAAATTCGCTGATTCGCTCGCCAAACTTCTTCTTCCAAGTAACCTCCGCCATTCTGCCGTTCTTCAAGACACTAGTCAGACTAGACTCTCACAGCCGGGTGCGAGTACTCATCGCAGTCTGGACGAGTAACCCGTACGGACCCAGCCTGCTAATATAGAGCACATCTCCAACTCTTTGCCCGAGTGCGAGTGTGTTCTGCGCGGTTGACTGTGAATGCTCTATTTTCATCTTTCCTTGGTCTTCCCTTTTGTTTCTCGTAAGACAACCAACAAGAATCCTGCTAAGCTTGAATAGACGTGCCCGTTCTCTCTTGTCCTTTTTTTGTGCTCACTCCTCGTAAAAGTCGCTACCATGTTCCATGTAAGCCTCCCTCATACAAATGTGAGAATACGCCGCCACACAACAACTGACACTGTATCCTATCTGTAGCGACATCCTGAAGACAACTTCCGGCTGCGTTTGCAGCGCGCGCGATCCGTTGTTCTGACTCGGGACGAGTATGTTCCGCCTCTATCTTCTTAGTGTGCCAACTATCACCGCCTTGTGCTACTATCCCATCTGCTCTCTCGGTGTACTTCGCCCACCCCTTGCATCCAAGGCTCAAACAACTTACATTTTACCAACCGATTAGACTCGTCGAGGTACGCGCTGCCCAGCGCACCTTTGAGGGAGCGTACATGCGTACAGCCATCTCGCAGTTCTCATTTGCCCTCATTATTCTCAAGGTCTTTACGGCCGAGTTCTACCCCATCGGCGCCCTGTACTCTGTCTACGGTGCGGCTGTGCTCCTTGTTGCCATCTACCGCCGCTACGAGGGCAACCGTCAGTTCTTCCGCGAAGAGGATGCCGAGGGCATCATGACCAAGAGGTTCCGCACTGCCGGAACGTCTGTGGCTTTGCTGAGCACGCTAAGCTTGTTTGCCTATGTCACGCTCTTGGCCCTGACTTGGCGTCTCTCCCCAACTAAGTGAGGGGAAAGAAGACACCAATCCATTCAGCCAAGTAGCCGTCTTTTATCTGTCAGTGTGCCATATTTCCAAGTGCCCTTGTGTAGTTACACAATTGCATAGTCGCGATTTTAGCAGAGATTCACGGGAGTAGCGTCATCAGATGAAGTTCAATGCAGTAACAGTAGAATATCTAGAAAAAAAAGGAAAAGTAGGTCATCAACATAACGAAAAGAAAACACGCAGAAATGCATCATACATCTCCCCCCCAGATATGAAGTACTCAGAAGGTACAGGAGAGAAAAGTCTGCGAGTATTGAAGAAAACAAAAACAAAAGTCTTGTTGGGCTGGGGGTTGAACATCGAGACTGCCGCTGGATCATATTGCGCAAAGACAGCAAGCCCAAAGGCTATGCTTTTTGCCTGTTTCTTATTCTCAAGAGAACCCAGGGCATAGTAATGCCACGTGGGATGAAACAGATTAGCCCCTCATTGCTGAAAATACATGTTGGCCGGGTTCTGGCTTTGTGACGCATTCTCGGGGGCGATAGTGCCTGTCGCTGTTGCTGCTGTCGGATTTGGGGAGTTGCTGTTGAAGCCGACCCATTGGTCGAGCTGGACGCTGTCATGGCGAGTCGGGTATGAGTACTGGTCTTGCCAGCGCTGCTCGTATACTGGAGACGAAAGGGGAACGCTGCCAATGGATGTCTGGTAATCTGACATGACCGACGACCTCCTGTCAAAGTTGAGACTACCGTCAAACGAGCTATACGAGTCTCGGGTCGGATCGCTTTGTGTGTACCATGCAGAGGCATCTCCCGGTGCGTCTGTTGTATTTGAATTGGGCCACGGATCGGTACTCTCCATACGATACGTCGAAGGAGACGCAACTCCGCTTTCGTCCATGAATCCACGCCAGGTAGGGTTGGGGAGGATGTTAGTGGTGGGCGTGGTGTAGTCGTAAACGGTGCCACCTGCAAGCACTTTGGTGGTTGTTAGCAGCATTCTGGAGAGGCACAGGTGGCGGCAGGTGACATACCATTCGTTTCTCTTTCAGCCATGCTGGGGGCCATGGCGCTAATGGGAAGTCCGGTCGAAGAATATCTCCCCTGGGTAGACTGGCTACAGTTTCCACGGTTGGAAGACGCGCTTTGGCTCGATGTGCCTGGCCTCCCACGGGCATCTGGTGGTGGTTGGTCGACGGGATAAAAGGTGCACTCCTTCTTCAAGCGAATGCAGTTGGCGCATCTTCCGTTACTATCGTTCGATAGAATGCATCTTATCTTTCGTCGTCTGCAATGGCCTGCGAGTCAAATGGTTAGAGGGGCTCTTTCTCATGGCTATATAACTAGCCGATGTGTAGTATAAGAAGCAGACTAACCACAAGCTACGGATGTGCGGTGATATCCAAGTTTATTTCTCCGTCTTTCTCCAGATTGCTGGCCAGTGCCGGAATCTGTCGACTGTCCCGAATCTTAGCGTTAGAACTGGCAAACCTGTTACGCTGGGCGTGGCCGGTCAACTTACATATTGGGGAGTCGTGGGTCCCTGAGACTGGGCGTCATATCCAAACGTTGGCTGTGGCATATCTGCTGCGTCTGTTCCAGCCGAGGGGGGCATCGACTCATACTGGTAAGCCATGACTGTGGTACTCATTGATGCGGTCGACAAGGGCTGCGAGCTTGATGGATAAGTATAGACTGGATGGATATTCAGCGGCGTAGGTCTCCTTCTAGACAAAGAATCAGCCTCTGGGTCCGGCCGCGTAGTATTGTGGTCGGCAGACATCGTACTGGGCGGGTAGTGGGGGACCGGTGAGATGTATCAAAGATAAGAATGTGTTGGAAAGGAGTAATGCAACTTCTTCGAGTTCGCATGATCAAAAAAAAGGGAAAAAAGAAATCTAGACACAAGAGCAAGCTACCTCGTACGCGCCGCAAACATTATGTGACGCTACCGACACACACAGATACCCTCTGGCCTCCCCGAAAGAAAGAAAGAAAGAAGGAAAAAGAACAAGTTTGAGTAGGAAGTCGGGTTATGACTATGTACTGACTGGGAGGACAGCCCAACAAAGTAACAAGAAGAATAGGGCTTAGTTGATGACTTACCAATGTGTGTGTGTGTGTGTGTGTGTGTGTGTGTGTGCGTGTGTTTGTATATGTACGGCTCGACTTTTGCACCGTCAAAGTCGGCGGGATTGCAAAGGCCGTTTCAAATCACACTGCGTGCCCAAAGGAGTTCGGACAAGATTGAGTATCTCTAAAAACTAGGCAAAAAGATTTAAAAAAGATTTAACAAAAAAAAAAAAAAAAAGGGCCGGCAGAGGCCTGTAGCGCGGTCCTTGGAGGCAACTTGTTGTGGCGACCGAGGAAAAGAAGAGCCGGCGAGGACAGCCGGAGAAGCGGAAACTGGTTCGTGTAAAACAAGGTTTATACGCATGAATCTAAAATCGAGATTCCATAGAGCAGGTAGTTATGGAGAGCAATGCAATCAATGTCTGACACGAACAAAGAAAGGTAGAAATGTGAACTGGTAACACGGTGACACCAGTTATAAGGCAGAGGCAAGAAGTTAAATAGAGAAAAAAAAGAAGAGACTGAATGGAAGAAGGGGAATGCAAGACACTCAAATATTAACTTGTCCCAAACGTAGGGTAGGTATTAAGTATGGACAGGTGGACGTCGACGACGAGATATGTACTACTTGTATCTCGGTCGGTGGCGTTAGAAATATGGGTAGGTCATCCATCAATCATTAGAGATGGATGATAAAAAGAGGCCTGTCCCGATTCAAACATGATATGGGCGTAGCTACAACAAGCAGGGAGGGAACACTTGTACTTTTACATACATACATCAAGAGCTCGAGTATGGCAGGTTTTCTTTTTGTTCTTTTTGCCTGAGGGGGAGGGAGGGGGTGCTCGTAGTAAGCAAGCTCCTGCAAGTCCATGTGCAAGACAAGACAAGCAAGTGAAAGTGAACGAGCTGCCAGGGTTGGGAAATCTGGAGGAGGAGGAAGAGGAGAGGTCGGTCGAGTCTGTCTGCTACTTGCATGCTCTTACATCGTTAGTTGCTTGTATCCTCCGAGTACAGCGCGAGCGAGGTGCAGGTGCTGAACTAGCTTTGTGTGTATGTGTGTGTGGAAAGCAATGCGAGTGAGTAGATGTTGGTACATGCTTGTAAAGGCATACGAGATTATGTTCCAGACTTCTGGCTCCAGCAGCTAAGCTATAGTGCCACTCGGAACAGAGCCCGGCCATGCTGCTGACGGTGCTCCCTCGCTCATGGGTTTGTGAGCCAGGACGCCCAAGAAGAACAAGGAGGCCTCATATGTAGTCTCTGTCACTAGAGTCAGAAATAACAAGTCATGGGCCTAGCATACATGTCCAAGGTCGTGCGTGATATGGGAATCTCATATAGAGTGGCAATGACTAGCTAAGAGCCATGTGGGAAGCTCCTGGCTCACTTGATACCTTATCAAGCACACGAAACAGATCATGATATGGAACTACAGTTAGAACATCCAGTAGAGTAGAGACTGACATTTTGCACATCATGGCTACAAGACTTGGGGTGTTGTGGGCAGTGTAAAGAAACGAGGTTCTTTGACGGCACGAATGGCGAGGAGGAGAGCTTATCAGTGGCACTCTGGTATGTTGTGGGCCTGCCAGATACGCGAGATCACAGGCAAGCAGGAGGGCGCTGGCACTACACTACGGACAACGCACGTGGTGCCTGGAGGGAAGACTCGGGCCAGATTTAAACAAGATCTCACCCGAGATGCAACATTTGAGATACCGGTGATGAAGGTGAGCTCTAGTTCAACACATGTGGGGAAACAGGAGGGGGATTATTGAACTAACGGCGTCTCAAAAGTTATGGCTCGCAAGGACCCCGGCAAAGTCCTTGTAAGACACAGGATATGCATCATCCAGTGCTGAAATTGGAACTATGCTACCGACATATCGACCCGTGGGCCAAGAGGAATCCGGGCAAATCAAGGTGAAAGGGGAGATGGCGAGCCGGGAGGATTATGGCCAAGAGGCACAATTGTATTGTTTGGCTGTATGGTAGCATTGTGCCCAAGTAGCAGTCAAAGTCAGACGATAGGATGTGTGGGTGCGAGAGGGGGGGAGAGGGGGAAAGGGCAGAGCCAGAAACATAAGATCTATGCTGTGTGTGTGTGGGAAGGAGGGGGGAGAGCCCGAGGACGAAAGAGAGACAAGGAGACAAGGGAGGAAGCCAGGCGCAGAGAAGCCCGCTTGTTTTCCTTCCCAGGCCACGAATAGACGAGAGAAGGGAGCTGCAGCTTCTGCTTCTTCCATGCTGCCGTTATCTTGATACTTGTCAACTTTGACGATTCACGTCGTGTGCTTGCGCAGGACTGGCCAGCTGGCTGCCCAAGACCAGACAGACGCCTAGCGACCGAAATCTTTCTTCTTTTCCACGTTCTCCTCGTCTCACAGCTGCAGCCATAGCCCCAGTCAGCCAGCCAGTCAAAATACGGCACATAGCCGGATACACATCGGCTGGGCTTTTCTGCTGGTGTTGCCGATGGGTTTTGGTGTGTTCCATGCATATATGGCCAGCAGGATTCCCCTTGGCTTTTAGTGTGTGTACAACTGTGTAGTTGCAACAAGTGCGAATTGGCGTAGCGCTCTACGCCCCCAAATAATCATCCATGCTAATACGGAGGTTTTTTATCAAAAAAAAGAAACTGTTTAGCTTGTCCTTGGATGTGGGCCCGTTGCTTCATGGAGTGGACCTCCTGGGCGTGCCCATCCATAACTACATCCATACATAGTGACTACACTCTTGGGGCTGGACTTCTTGCACCGGCATTCTTGCTCAATATAATATACCGCGACAACTGAATCGGCTCGCTTTTCTTGACACGCTCTCTGATGCATTTATCTGCCTCCAGGCATAGGCACAGGCGCAGGCCCAAACATGCCCAAGGACAAGTATTCTCGGAGCTCCATGTACCAGCTGCTATTCGCACTGTCTCCATGTACCACCACACCAAAGAGCTTCCATTCATTCATTGACGTCCCTCCCTGGTCGATTGAGTGGGTCGATGCAGCGGTACCAAAGTGGGTCTAGTGCTACAATGGGCCTCTTTGCCTATTTCATGCTAGAAAATGGCAGCGTCGCACTTGGTCTTGGAGAAGCAACGCCACACTTTTCTTTCCATGTGCTGTATTTACATCTTTTTTTTCCTTTCCTTTCCTTTTCTTTTTCTTTTTCTTGTTCTTGTTCTTTTATGTCGTCGCCCATCTCTCTGGCTCTCCCGCCATTCACGATGTTTCGGGTCGCCAGAATACACACCCATCCACCATCTTGCGTGTCCCAGTGCTACTACTTCCTGGCAGCTCCCCCAGGTGCCTGGAACCAACGCTACTACGGGGGCATCGCTGCTGGCTGAGCATGTAAGATGAGCTAGCTTGCTAGTTTCTCACCTGATGTGGACATGAAGGTACACATTGCTGGGATTCCGAGACAGCAACTAGCAAGTCACAATTCAAGTCGATAGCCACAAGTATTAGCCAACTAGTTGCTTGTAGTTAACTGCTTGGAAGGGCAAAGAATTCTAACCTGGCGTGTACAGACATACATACATATGTATGTAGTATGTACATACACCCGGGCCCGAGTTTCATAGCCATTTTTTCTGGAAGAAAGCCTGTCATGACGACATCCAAATCATCAACCAAAGCAGCCAACCTAGGCACAATAATAAACGTGATTGAGGTGCCATGTCTGGCCAATACTGATGCGTTGCATTCCAAGATTAGACCCTCGCTTACCAAACTGTTACACATTTCACGATCCAGTGTCAAAGCTGGCTGACGACCAATGTCTACACAACCCATCAACGTCGAGTAGGGGGCGTGTCGCTTGTCCTGCTGCGGGGTTCCTTTTTCTCGTGCATGTGCAGCAACCAACAAATGCAGAGAGGCCAAATGTAAATGTCATGTCACTCACTGTATCTATACTCCGCCTGGGACTGTATTCTAGGGCCAATACCGAGCGAAAGAGAAGAAAAATACAAAGCCAATCTATTCAAGCCTATGCCAAGAGAAAGTGGTTGTTGAGAACAAGCATGTACATACATGGCATGTCCGCCCGGCTAGACGAGTAAACATAAGCAGTTTGTCAGCTACAGATACCTAGATAGAGCTTAGCTTGTTGTTCTTTCTGCGCTCCCACCTGTTTGGAAGCCCTTCCTGCATCTCTCTCACCTCGCATGCTAGCCACGGCCTCGAGTCTCGAGTCGATCACCTCTTTGATTGAATCATTCATTCCGACCCTGCTACCCCATTAGGGTTCCCGCACCGTTACCGGTGCTGGTCCAGGTGGCCCTCTCAGATCTCTCTGCTGCGAACAACATATGAATTGCATGTGAACACATCAAAACAACGGCGAGACTTTATGTGCTTACGTGCATATCATCTTGCCTGGCTGCAGCGGCAGGTAAGGTTCGGTTGGGCCTGGGTTCTTTGGGGCTACCATCTACCCGCTGCATCCATTGTGTGTGTCTGTGTCTGCGTCTGTGTGCAAGTATTCCTTAGACTGGTCCTGTGTTTCTCCCAGGCTTCTTGTTTTCTCTCCGTCTCAGACTAGAATCCTGTACATAATCTAGCATTCGGCCGGTTCCTGTTTGCTGCCAAGATCTCTATGCCAAATGACACATGCGCACACATACAAAGTACACCTTTATGTACGTATGTAACTATGTATGTACATACATAGTTACATGTGAGAGTGCATGGGTAGCGATGCAATGTCCTTGATGTGATGACGAGTTAGTTACTTGTTTGTATAACTACTTCCATATTTAGGCATGTTGTGCTCGCGTCAAAATGTCCGCACTTTTCTGGGGGTACAACTAGGTCAAAAAAATCAATTAAAGTTTAATCCCATTCCGAGCGAACTACATATACTGACCGGAAAGCTTGGACCTCGACACTTGACGAACCATGCCTCCATCGCATCCCCCATCGCATCCATCCGTCCCATGACATCTGGATTGAGACGAAAGCAAACGTTAAACAGACGAACATCCTGCCTCTTTTTTTGTGGGTTCCCCTGTTGGCGTCGCACACGCCCGCCGACCCTGACTAAGCCCCAAGCTTCGATATTTGGCGTCAAACCAAATGGCCATCTAGTTGGGCTTACTTTTCATAATGCCTAACCCTAATACACGGCACCAGCCCAGGGACATCTTACTCATATACTGCTGATAACAGCGAATTGTTAGTCACAGATAGTTGACGACTTACAGATGCAGATACATACAGCGTCTCTCCATGTTATGTCCGTAATAGACCGCCAATACTTGGGAAGACCGGGCTTTGCGCTTAAAGAAAGGATTACCGTTCTCGGGAGGCCAATACGACCTTGGTAGATCAACCTTTGCAGGCAGAGCCAGATGGCTGCAGCCTTGCATGTAGTTGTGTTAGTTATAGCTAGCACTAACAGTCAACAGTAGTCCTATATCCATGTATGTAGAGGACTGATACATGTGGCTATAATGAACCTCCCCATACATCAGCTATGTGTGGCCAGTATAGTTGCGTGCATAAGACAGCAGCATATTCCTCCATCAACAGCTTCAGCTTGTTGATGCCTCCCTTAATCCATGCACCAGAACGGCTCAGAAAACCCTGGCTAGGTTAGCCTGGAACAAAAAAGCGCCTCGGAGAAGCCGCGCAAGCACACGTTTTTCTTTTCTACACAGACAGACTTACTGCTGGCTCACCGACATAATTGCATCATGGCTAGTCCTCTCTCGGCTCACGCGCCTGTTTAGTTCATATCTTCACGCCAGCATTGTAGGCGAACTCGTCTGAGACAATCCAATCTCCATGACAGAGCAGACTAACCCCCCGAGCGCCCATGTACCATGGCAATGCAATGCGGCGTCCTGTGGGGAAGGGGGAGATAAGTGGGGGAAACAGAGCGCACGAAGCCGGCACACCACCACGGGCCCAAGCATTCTCGATTCTTGGACCCGGGCATCTTTGACGAGGCCGAGCTTCAAGCTCCTCCAATGTTTAGGGCGACGAGCAACTCTCACCTCCGTCCCAAGTGTCTCAGTTTCAAGCCTAGTAATGCCACCCGAGCATGATTGATCTTCCTGTCTTGAGCCCGGCCGTGGGAATGTCGACAAGTTCAAAGGAGCTTTCTTTGTCCGACCAACTAGAGACATATCTATTTGGACAAAAACCCTCTAGTTAACTATAAGTGCCAGGTCGTGTCATTAAGACATATGCAGTGCAGCGCAGCCGGCGATCTTCGACAAATGTCCATGTCTGAGCCACCCATGCAGATGGCTAAAACAAGCAGATAGTTTTCCTTGGAGCCATGTCTACAGGTAGCCTGTTTCTAACTCACGAACTGTGCCCAATAACTAGTTACCACCTAACTAACTATGCTTTGACGATAGTCACTCGGCCCACGAATAACGGTTCTCATGAGCAAAAGTTGCCACCCCCAAGAACCACCTGCCTGGACAGCCTGAAAAGCTAAAACTTGCAGTGCAAACGAGACATGAACTTTCTCGCCCTCGCAATGCTGCATTGATGCAACAGTATGCCGTCTGGAGCAGCATCTCAACATATATCTCTTCGTAGATACCGATAAAGATCAACGTAATTCCGGGTAGCAACGGCGTCTTCCTAAGGGGTATCTGATCACCCCATCACACATTCTCAGCTCTCTCGCTAACTACTCCATCTTATAACCATGACTACACAGACGCCCAACATGCTCGCCTCTTGGCCACCCTAGCTAGGCCTCGCGACCACGCCAAGAGCAACAACGGTCCTCAACCTCAACCTCCTCCAAAGAGACAGTGCGGGGTATGACAAAGAAGAAAGGCTGAGTGAGCCCATGAATAGAACTTGTTTCATTCGTTATACCTGATAATATGTACTCATCTACGCTTTCCACATATTCGCTGCAACTCGTAGATGCACACCTGTACATGAATGCTACATACATGTATGTACCTCCCTATACATGAATAACCACACTGGGCTACAAGTATAAACGTTATATGCAGCAGTGTCCTGTGACATTAAAACCACTCTTATAAACTCGAATTTCGTCGTATATCTCGTTTCCATTCAGGCGCTCATGCAGGAAGATTCTCCTCTCCCACTCTGTCGATTTACAAATGCGACAGGCCAAGAGCATTTGCTGCTGCGCCCGTAAATACGAAGTGCGCTACTTCATCAGACGTGAAAAAGACTCCAAATTCATGAGCGGGGATACAACAACCGCATCTGATATACCGGCTCCTTCTCAGCTCTGGCTCGGGTTCTTTCAGCCTCCAGAGGGAAAGAAAAAGGCCAGGGCTGGGCTGCTGTCAGCAAGACAATACGGGCGGGAACTCGTGCAGGTTTGTATGAGGTGTGCATTTCCAAATTGATCACATGTGATACATCACAAGTCAACCAACTCACAGGTACATCCATACAGACCATTAACAAGCAGGTAACTATGTATAGTTATGGGCCGAGTAATTCTTTATACACACAGCATCTCCCTCCCTTACAAACAACTGACTTGATGCATACAAACATCGCACATCACACATCACGGCCACCTCACATAATCCTGTTGCCTTGTTCGTCTTCTTCTCCTTCTTGTACGCCATTCCCTCTCTCCTACTCTTACTCCAGGGCGTGTTGTACTTACTTGCACACACATGAATACCCAGATACACCACTTGAGTCTCTGTGATTAGCGAACTACGCAGCCCAAGACAAGAAACTTGGAAATAAATTGCATGGCTGTACTACATGCACAACCTCGCAAGAGAGAGAAACAGCGCATGGAGGGGCTAAGTGCAAAAATGTTGCCACAATATGAGAAAATGGTCGATAGATGAATCAGTAAGCATCCTGGAGGTAAGATCAGGATCAAGCGTGAAACGAGGAAGCTACCAACCTTGTTTTTTGTTTTTTTTTCTTTCCGTGCCAGGCTGGTCTCCATTGTTGCTTTTATATGATGGCTCAGATTTTGATATAACTGGTTAGTACGTGTACACATGTAACTCCGGGTATTATACAGCTATGTGTGTACACTAGGGCATCGCCATCTCCAACCGAGTCGCCATCCACCGTTACTGACTAACTATATGCAAGCTTGCACCAAGTATAGACGTACCCTCTCCATTTGCCAAGAGGTTGCTTTGCATTTCATGTTCTTCTTATGTCTACAAGTCCATACTTGCATGTTTTCTCACAGATACACAACGCCGCACTACTAGCATATGAGCGGTGAACCAGATAGCCAAACGTATGTGTGGTGACATTGTGCTGCACGACTCTGTTGGCACAAGACATGTCGCTGAAAACAAAAGTCCGCCGTGGCCTACCTATTCTGATACAGTACAGGCTAGACCTGCCGTAGACTATGCCCTGTTTAACGGATTACACAAACTGGTTTTCATGACTCGCACAAGTCAATTATCATGCAGATGTGAACGGCGACATTGCGAGTGTACGTGGCTATTATGTGTGTGTGTATTTTTTTTTTTTTGCTTTGGTACCTCACTAAGTTAGGAGCTGCAAGAGTCGCACATCTAGACTGGACTGCGGCTCCGTCGACCTCAAGTTAGACATGTTATTATTTGCCTCCTATAAGCTCGGCGGCATATGATCCATGGCGGGCGGCCAGACATGAGACTGCCATGCGGCCGCCATGTCATCTTTCACATGGCGAAAGAAAAAAAAAAAAAAAAAAAAAAAGAACCCGGTGCTTGGACCCAGCAGCATTCATTCACGTAGTCACATCCATGCCGGCCCGGAATGCATAATCTAGACACGCCATCGATGGTTACACAGGGTCTCATGGCAGACAGCCAAAAAGACGTGTCCCGCTGTCAAAAGCACGGCATTGTGTGCATGGTCCAAGTCTCGGTATGGATGGCGGGCTAGCTAGCGTGTGAAGCATCCCGGGGCTCTGGGCTGTCAGGCGGCTTGTGTGGCGTCTATCACATTGCTCGTCTCCCGCGTCGCGACCCATCATATGTACCAGTGATGTCAGACTTGCCTCGTGATTCAAAATCGGCCGCCATATAGGGCTGTTCAATTTCTTGCTAGCGTGCATAATACTCGCTGTATACATACATACACATACATACATGGGCCTGGGCTGGTAGTACTGTACTGGTCCCTGAATATCGCCGTGGCGTGGCGGCCATGTTCTGCATCCATAGGACTTGGGTCTTCAGACATGTGTGGTTTCGGCGAGGCGGTGCCGAGACCTAGCGTCCGAAGGTTTCTAAATTTTTATTGCTCCTCTACACGTCATAAAGGAAGAATCCGGTGATCTGGATGAGCTTCACAGGAGTTCCATGCTGGTAGATGGATGTTCCAGACCCAGCCAGAGGAACAGGACGTGCCGATATCACATGGGTTGAAGAAGATGAAACATGCCCTGAGCAACTTAACCGCCTCTGTAATTCACTGGGGCCAAGTTCTGGCCATGTTCGTTTGGGAACTGGGCGGAAATCGCTCGTTGATATTCGCAGGCCGGCCCGTGGCAGATGTGACTACGACAGTGTGGACCGTGTGAGCTCACACTGTGCGGTAACCCTGATCAGGACTAGCGCAGGACTTGGCCAAGCTTCACCATCGTGAAGTAGAGTCAGGTGGAAACATGAGGAAGACACTGCAGACCAGCTTCAGCTTCTAACTGACTTGGACACTGTCTACAGGAGCCCTCACGAGCCTCCGATTCTACCATCACCGAATTTTTCTGCTCTCTCCCTCGCGCCATCCGGGCACGCGGTCATTCCTCGGTGCCGCTTCTCTTCACTGGGCTCGCCAGTCGAATTCTCATTTACCACAGATCTGATCCCGTTCTACCGCAAGCCCGCATCTCCTCAAGCTTGCGCCCGATCTTGAGCTTTCGGGTCTGCACTATCCTTTGGGTTTTTTTAAGACGTCTGCCTATATAGAACCCCCTACCTCGTTTCTCGCTGCCCGTCATGGCCACGTTGGGCAGCTTTCTCGACAGTAAGCCCGACACATGCCCGAAACCCAACGACCGCTCCGTTATATATACTGACTTTGTGCCGCTACAGAAAAGGTCCTTTTGGTCACCGCCGACTCTAGAATCATTTTCGGCACTCTAGTAGCAGCTGACAACAACACCAACCTGGTACTCCCTCTCCACGCTCCCGCCACCAGCTACGTCAGAATCACCAACTAACATGTCCCTCCTCTTTGCGACTCTTAGGTTCTCAAGGAAGCCGAAGAACGCTCGATCCGCACGCCTGACGACGAAGAACCCTCATCATCTGTACCGCTAGGACTGTATCTGGTCCGCGGCGACAATGTCTGCACCATTGGCCTTGTAGACGAGGAACTCGACAGCAAGATCGACTGGTCCAAGGTCAAAGGCTCCGAGATTGGTGGCATCAAGCACCTATAATGTGCATTTTGTCGCCTTCTTTTTTTTTCTTCCGCGGCCTGGCTTGGCCCTGCGACGCAATACATGGCGGAATGGATGGGGGGAGTCCATGTTGCGGCAGAGACCGACCTCAGAGGGCCAAATGACGCAGCCTTATCAACAAGGCTACTGGCTTTGTGCCAGGCCATAATGCGCTTGTGGAAAAGACGTACGAAAAATGATTTTCTTTTCTTCTCGCGGCACAATGGCTTCCCGGGGATTGAAATGGCATTGGACGAGAGATGACGAGAGATGAGCGAGCGTGATGCGACAAAGAAAGCAGCTCGGCTTCACGAGGCGATGTTGCGACGTACAGTTGATGAGGAAGACCATACACATGTATGTATTCTACGCACTTGATACCCAAAATACATTCATATAACTAGTTATAGTTGGTCACCACTGCAGAAACTAGGAGGCTTGGGAGAAAGGCTTCTTTGCTAGAGACTGGACATGAATCATGCCAGGAGAATATATTGAATGTATAACTACCAAAAAAGCCATGACTATGAACAATGAACCCAAAAAGAAGGGGGGGGGGGCGAAAAAACCAAACAACCTGAATGCACATGCTACAAGACCAACTCATTCTCGCCGGCCCGCGCCATCTAGCTAAAAATACGCTGCAGCAAGAACGGCGCAAACTCCTTCTCGCCAGGAGAAGAGACGTACCGGTGCACTCTGTTGCCGCGTACGGCGCTCAGCCAGCCGGCGTTATCGTTGGGGATCTCCTCGGCCGTAACAGCCGGCTGCGACGGTGTAGCAGGCGTCAGGATAATGTCGTCAGCGCGCTTGCGGCCGCGCTTGTCGATAATGTGCATGCCGCGGGACCACTGGCCGGTAGTCTCGACGCGGATGTCCTCGGGCTTGGGGGTAGTCTTCCAGGCGGGGTCGTCGTGGGTAATCATGTACCACACGGTAAGAGGGTCGTGGAGAGAGAGGCCGGGGATCTCGCCGGGGCCAATCAGCGCCTCAATGTGGTCGAGGGTCTTGGAGAGGAAGTGGTTGATCCATGTAGCCAGCGGGCTGCCAGCCTCTAGCTGCTCTTTGACGACGGCGTCAAAGGTGTCACGCATCAGCAGGTGAGGGGTAGTGATGTCTAGCGGGAAGAGCGCTAGATTCAGCTTGCGTGACAGAGATTCGGGATAAGGCGGGAGCTTGGACAGCTCGCTGGGTAGAGTGGGCATAGTGGAGGCGGGCTTGGCCGAGGTCAAGGCCAACACACGGGCGGCCGCGATGGTATCGGCGTAGGTGTTGAACTCGGCAACAGGGGTGATGTTACCGGGAACATGCACAGCACCGCCCATGACTACAACCTCCTTGAGCTTAAGGAAGGTCTCGGGGTCCTCGGCAGCAGCCAGAGCAGCAGTGGTCATGGGACCAATCGTCAGGAGGCTGATGGAGTCGGTCGGATTCTCACGCAACAGCTGCAAAATCTCCCTGTGGGCCGGTTCTTTGGAAGGAGTGAACAGACGGTTGTCTTCAGATGCAGCTTCGGCGCCGCCATCGAAGAGACTTTGCCAGGTATCCTCGGGGCTGAGGTCCGGATGTCTTTCGTGCACACCGTGCAGCCCGTCAATACCGTCTACATCCGAGCAAGTCAGTCGATGTTCAAGTAAAGCCGAGGAGAAGATAGGCATGGCATGTACTCACGGAAGTAGTCGGCCATCAAGGACTCTTCTTCGAGCGGATGGTCAGGGCCAACCGCCAAAATAGGCTTGCAGGCCTTGAGGCTCTCATAGCCCTCGGGACGGCCAACCGACTTTCTCCAGGCCATCTCCTTTTCCAGCACATGGAACAGGGCAACGGCATTCTTGAGGCAGCTATCAGATAACAGCTAGTCAGAAATAATCACGGCTGTTGAAGGTTGTTTTGGTGGTGATGGATGAGGCACGTGACCATCCCAAATCTCTGCCAACTTCAACTTACCTGGTCAAGGGAACATTTCCGTAGGTCACAGAGACCATAGCCAGCTCTACCTCCTCAGGCTTAGAGGCCAAGGCCAACAGGAGAGCCAGAATGTCATCGACACCTGGAGGCACACAAAGAATCAACAGTGTCAGCGAGCACAAGGTTGGAGGGGTTCGACTGTGTTGGAGCAAACATACCAGGATCAGTGTCGATGATGATTTTGTGCGGGGCCATGGTGGAAAAAGAAAGAAAAAAGAAAAAAAAAAGAGAGCTTTGGTGTTTCGGAGACCGGCAAGTCGGAAAAGGAGTCAGCAATGTTGTGAGAGGTGAGATTGAAGAGTGAGGCAATAATATATAAGATGGGCGCAAGATCGAGGGCGAGGTGGGTGGGAGTCGGATAGAACAGAAGAATAGATCTAAGGATGGTGTGGGGCCAATAAACCAGAGGGCTGCTCCAACAAATTGGTAATGCTACAACTAGCTAGTTAGTTATTCGACGTGGGCTGGAGGGAACGGCGGATAGCGGTAAGAATCTGTGCTGTAGCTATGTACATATGTAAGCTGGCTCTGTCAGGCAAAGAGAAGAAATCCCAAGATTCATAATCCAGGGTCTTGGTCTTTATCAATGTTTACCGCGGGCTTCCAGTGCAGGTAGAAAGAAGCCTGCTCTGTGGGGCCCATAGCAGACTTCTATATACGGCCATGCGAGGTTGGATCAGACGAAGGCGCTTTTTGGTGGTGGTGAAGCGTGCGTGAGGCACACATCAAGAGATAGCGAATGATACAGGGTTTGATTACGTCTGTGTCTGTGTCTGTGGGATGGGGAATAGGACATGGGAAAGCGTGGGCAAGCAGACAGCCACAGCTAGCGATGTCCGCCCGAGTCCACTGTCCGAAACGCGAGATGAGGCCGCATCTTCATTTCTGACAAGCCAATATGCTCGCTCGTTGGCTTGTAGCCTTCCTTACGTCACTGGCAGCCCACCCTAGCCGGACCTGTGCATCGTTCACTTCCAGACACACACGCTGTATGCAACGACCACATTGTCCAGTTCCACTGCGTTGTAGAGCAGCACCATTACGCAACGAACGTACAGATTTACAATATGTATAGACAGCCAACTTCAGAGGCAACTGAGACAACAGTCCTACAAGTATGTAGGTCTTGTGCACGATATGGCTTCACGACGTACCAGAAGTCTGTGTATGCATGTATGTATGTATATACATACATATGTAGCTACACACTAGCTAATTACTACCTAGCTACTGTGGTTTGAACGAGTGTGCATGGAATCCACGTCCGCCGTTATCTAGAAGGATGGGTGGCGGCTCAGTCAAATGTCAAATCTTTCGTCGGTATCATGTGTTATCGCTAGTTGGTTATCAGCTAATCGGTCTGCAGGAACATAACGAACTATACATACAGTGGGTCTCCACCACAAAAGCATCACCCTCCATTCACAACAAAATTGCATCACGACGACAAAAACTTGATCAAGTATTTCTCAGCCAAATTAATATTAATGTGATCAAATAGCATATCAAATTAAAGCTATGGTTGTTCTATTCAATATTTCGTGTACATTCCCCGATGTTCGATGCATGCACGTAGCCTTTCTTCCATAGACATCATGCACCTAGTGATCGTGTCCTGGGGAATAGCCTCCCACGTTTCCACGACGCATCTGAGAAATTCGGCCTTATCGGCCTCATTTCTCCTCAGGTCCCTAATGTGTGGATGTCTGGAGTATAGTGATCGCTTTAAAATACTCCAAACATTCTCGATGGGGCTGAGATCCGGCGAGTTTGGAGGCCAGTCAAACACCTCGATTCCGTGCTGCATCAACCATTTCATTGATGACGCAGCGACATGAATTGGGGCGTTATCCTGCTGAAACCTACGTGTGCCATCATACACAGGTAGGAGTCCCTCCTCAAGAGCTTTTTGGTATGACCACGCTATGTAGCCTTTGCTCTTTGACCTCGGATCTCGCGTCATGGGTATAATGCGGGTTCGGCCTGTTTTCCAGATGCCTGCCCAGAACATCATGGAAATCTCAGGTTGTTTTCGTTCAGTGGCGTTGACAACATGCTCACTGAACGTTTCACCTAAATCTCGGCAAACGTACGCGTTGTTGTCGGTGATGGTGTTCTCAATCGAAGTTTCGTCCGAGTTGAAAATCTAGGTCTGTCAGCATCGTGAACTATGCATGAACTTTGACGAGCCGTACCTCTTCCAATTCTTCGACATCTTCAAGCCAAGCTTGACACCATCGAAGTCTGATCCACTTGTTTTTAACAGTGATCTTTGTGCGCTTTCTTGCTTTCCATTTGCGCTTGAATCGCTGGGATACAAGGCGCTGTATGGTATGCTTGCCCACACCGACCCCTGCTTTATTGACAAGGGCATCCCACGTAATAGAGCGTTCTTTTCGAACAAGTCGCAAAATATATCGCTTCTCCCTCGAATTGAGCTTCCGGCCATGTCCCTCTCTGGGCGGATGGTCAAGTGTGCACCGTTCTTCAAAGCGACGAATGATGCGAAGCACAACAGAATTTGTCGTCTTGAACTGCTTGGCGATGTACCGAGAAGACCTTCCATTGTGTGACAGCGCTATCATAGCCGCTTTTGCTTCGTTAGAGAAGTGTTGACCTTTTCTACGGTCGGGACATATGATATCGCCAAGAAGATAATCTGAAAGCATTGTGTTCAAAAATTATGATGGTTCAAAATTATGTAGGTGTTGGTGAACAGGTTCAGAATTTGACCAAGTTTCGTAGCCTGATGCTTTTGTGGTGGAGACCCACTGTACATACATACATACTGACCAGGGAGCAAGCAACTATACCAGAGCAATGGCTTCTTGCTCAAAGCTACAAAGTGAAGCCGCCTGACAAACTCCAACATCTGGTTGGACATGTATCATAAGGCTAGGCGAGTCCTACGACCATACCATGATCACCAGTTGTTCATATGTTGTCAAGACAATATCCACAACCCCAGGTGCAAACTATCTCTGCCCTACTGGCGTTTACACATCATGCGGCTCGTTAATATTAGATTTCCCCATTCTCCTCCGAAAAGCATAGCCTTCTATCACATACCCACATACATACATCTGCAAGCTTCCATTTTATCACAGACGGAAAGTGTCCGAGTACGGGCGCTCAATGCCGCCAATTCAGGATCGCCTTTTTATAGCACAATGTAACATCCCGCTACATATTTAGGAGGAAAGGATCACCAGTGCATTTGGTAACAGAGAAAAGAGACCTGACCTTGCCAAACGGCATCTGTGACAGCTCAGAGAGGCCATGTGTGAGGAAGAA
Source organism: Berkeleyomyces basicola (assembly GCA_003671435.1). Lineage (NCBI taxonomy): Eukaryota > Fungi > Ascomycota > Sordariomycetes > Microascales > Ceratocystidaceae > Berkeleyomyces > Berkeleyomyces basicola. The sequence goes on along the minus strand of PJAC01000021.1, from coordinate 1,367,676 downwards.
GTGGAAGTGCTACAAGTCAAGTAATATCTGCGTAACTAGTTGGTTATTGATGTAGTTGCATGCATGCTTGAACACATTGCCCATCGCTGCGAAGCCTTCCCCTAGGCAAATCAAGTCCGATTTCAATATGCCCAGAACCAAGGCAGCTTACATCTAGATTATCCTCACATACAGGCAATGTCGTGTAGCATGTTCATGGTGTACCTGCCTCAGCGCAAGAACGAACCCCCAAGCTGCATCGATTCCATCACGTCACGGCAACGATGCTGTTTGAGAATTGGGATATTGCTGGGATATAGCTTCATACGCCCATCAAGCCAAGGCGAAAGCGAGCACAGCCGGCAAACCGGCACGGCACGGCGCGTCGAATCTACTCCAATCTGCCGAAGCGACTGTAACCACCAGGAGGAGGACACCGATCAGGAAGCATTTTTTCCAAAGGTACATACATCCCACTATCTGTATTCACGTATGTAGTTAGTTATGTGCATGCTTCCAACTAGTCTTGCCATTGGCCTTCCAGCTAGCAGCCAAAACTCAGTCTTGCTGTCATGGCAGCTGTTCTGGCGCCCGTTTCTAAGAACTATCCAGTTAGACAAATGTTCGTTCCTAGATAGGGTCTGCGTAAAGCGCCATCAACGGCGAATCACACGCCCAGTCTTGCGATGGAGCTTCGGCTTCACAGCCCGTTTTAAGCCACACTTTCAAGAGTGGCGCCCCGGCCCCAAAGGTACCGGTACAAGCGGACCCCAAGCACCCGTGTGCCATGGCAAGTACCAGTACATACATGTGGCGCTAGTCCCGGTCTGGGGTCCTTTTTTCGCATCGTGACGACTAGATCAAGTCTTCAAGCCCGCACTCGCCGCTGCAAGAAGCAAGGCTTGAGATGGGCAGGCTCGCAGCCTACGACGAAAAGTGCATATAAACGGTCACTTCTCTCCTAACTTTGCTATTTTCCGCTCTCCGTAAATAAATAGCTTCAGCGTGGTGCTCTCACCAAGCATACGTTTCCAAAATACAAGCTACAAATAGGTTCCCGCCCACTTCAATCTGCGGCCCCCTGCTGTTGTCACTGCCAATACTTTTTTTTCTTTTTTTCGAGAAGCTACGTCGCCTCTTTGAAGAGCCACTTTGCCTGCCTCAGGTAAGCTTCCCCTTCCTGCCGTCCACTGAGCCAGACCTCTTTTTCTTCCCTCACAACCAGACTCTTCTTCTTCCCTTCTATTTCTCTCCTCAATTCCATTTCCACTTCCACTGCGAAGGTCTTGAGCGTCCAATTCGCATTCCATTTCCTGCGCGTGTGGCCAATTCCATCTTCCTCTTCCTCTTCTTTTTTTTTGGTGTGCGAGTCAGAACCACGTTGCTGTCCCCACGCTCCGG